>JAAXCT010001766.1:0-128577 GCA_012490785.1 Eragrostis nindensis
TGAATCAGTACCAGGACCGGGGTTAGAGTATAATCGACGGCATAGACGTGGTGTCTAGGCTAGAGGTTACCTTGTTTGCAAGCGTGCCCCACGGTTTTGTAGAGGTAGGCGGCAGGTGGTGACAGCCCTGTCCGTCCCTGTAATCCTCCACGTTCGGGTTCGTCGTAGAGCTACAGGCTGGCGTGACTTGGCACCAGGTCTATACCATGCCCGAAGTAGACAAGTAGACCCTTGAGTGCGTCTATCCTAAGGTATAACTAGATCTTTATTCATCCTCTCAATCCTACACTACTATCGTTCTTGTATGTCCTTGGGTAAAACTAACCTTGCTGCAGGATACCTCCGTTCCTTGGGGAAAACAAATACGATACCTTGGAATACTCCCGGGTGAAGTGCTACAACGGTATTCCGTGCGCTTGCGGATTTATTCGTGGTGTAAGAAATACCAACAACGGCCATGCCGGTGATGAGAGCGGAGGTATGGCCACAGGGGAGTGGAGATGACAGGACGGCGGAGCTCCACGTGAACGACGCGACGGAACGGCAAGCTTCACGTGGCGGCGGCATGGGCGCCTCTGGCGCTGGCAGGAGGAAGGAGAAGGGGAGGTGGGCCGGCTGGGCCGAGATGGTGGGCTGGATGAAGGGGGCGCGGCCCACAGGCGGGTTTGAGAGAAAAAGAGAGAGAAAAGAGAGGCGGGCTGGGCCGGAGAGAAAGGGGAGAAGGGAATTCGGCCCGAGAAAGATTAGGAATTGGAAATAGAATAAACTTTTTAAGACTTTCGAATTTGAATGAAATTCAAATTCGAACAAAACTAAAACCGAGCAAACTCTCAAAATAAAAACAAGGAAATTCATAATTGACATGGTGAAGTTTGTGCAAGTTTTCAAAAGTCAAGTTTTTTTTAAATTCGAAGTGAATTTGCTAGGTTGGCACATGTTTATTTTATTTATTGTAAAATTCAAAAAGGGGTCACAATTTTAGTGGACTTTAAATGGAACCAAACACTTGAGCATAAGTTTTATATTTCAAAATTTTCAGATTGAACTAGGTTCAATTATTTTGGTGGATTTTATTTTGAAAGTTCATGAAAAGAAGTGTTGGGGTTTGCACCTCCAAACATAGAGAGAGGGAATATGTGGAGAGGGAAGAGCAAGTGAGGCAAATGGCCAAGAGTCCCCTCCCCCCAAGCCCTTGGGCTCTATTTATAGGGGGAGGTGGGGTGCCTCTTCTCATTTATTCCATTGGTGGGGATAAAATATTACAGATAAGTCCTCAGACTTTACAAGTAGGTCCCTAGATGCTACAAAGAAGTCCTAAGACCTTACAAATGGACCCTGGACCTACATATTAGCCTCTTTTACACACAAAATGGGGGTCCTAGCATATGGTACATATATGGCGATCCCCAACAGTAGCCCCTCAGCTATTTGGTTTGGGCTGGCACAACAAAACCTAATAGCTGATTCTATTCAAAGAGGCCAATTACAACTTAGTCCTTGGTTCTAAGGATTGTCCTTAGCAACCAACCCATGTGCGCCTCACTAAAAACCATCCCAAAAACCCGGTGGGAAAAAGGGGATGGAGAAAAGAGCACGCACACACTTGGGTTTTTACATGGTTGACTCTAGACTTCTGCATTTTGCAGCTTCACACGATGACAGCTTCGGCTTTTATGATGACCTTCCTCGCGCCAATAGCTTCATAAGAAATCTTTACTTGGCGAACTTGATGCAAGTGTTGATATAGACGAAGTAGTCGAAGTAGTTGTGGACGAAGGTGGACGCCATGCCTCGAAGTCTTCTATCACGTGCATCAGGCAAGACTCTGCCTTTTTGGGTGATTTGATTCTCCGTACCACCCCTAGCCCCTCTTGGCTGGTGTTCGTGAGAGAAGGGTCCTGCAAGCTGCTTGATATTGCAAAATGGAGAAGGCAAAAAGTCGATGCTAAAAATGACGATGAGCCGAAGAAATGGCGGAAGCAAAAATGGAGCCGAAGATTTTAGCGAGCTCTTGAGCCGGAAAATTGGCGGAGGCGAATTCAGTGCTGACTTTAACAGCGAAGCCCTAGAACCGAAGAAATGGCGACGGCAAATTCAGTGCTGAATTTGACAGCGAAGATCTTGAGCTGAAAAATGGCGACGGCGAAAAATGGCAGCGGCAAAAAATCAGAGCCCCTTGAGCCGAAAAAATGGCAAAGGCAAATTCGGTGCTGAATTTGACAGCGAAGCTCTCAAGCCAAAAATGGCGATGGTGAAAAATGGCGGCGGCAAAAAATAAGAGCCGGAGATTTTGGCGAGCCCCTTGAGCCGAAAAAATGGCAAAGGCAAATTCCGTGCTGAATTTGACAGCGAAGGCCTTGAGCCGAAACAATTGCGACAGCAAAAATCGGCGACGGCAAAAATCGATGATTGAAATGACGGCAGGCCTGTTGAGCCGAAAAATGGCGACAGCAAAAAGTCGATGCCGGAAATGACGGCAGGCCTGTTGAGCCGAAAAATGGCGACAGCAAAAAGTCGATGCCGGAAATGACGGCAAGCAAGCCCATTGAGCCAAGAAAATGGCTAAGGCAAAAAATCGATGCCGGAAATGACGGCAAGCCCGTTGAGCCAAAAAATGGTGACGGCAAACAATCGATGCCGGAAATGACGGCAAGGCCTTTGAGCCGAGAAAATGGCGAAGGCAAAAAATGGAAGCTGAAAATGACGGCACGCCCTTTGAGCCAAGAAAATAGCGAAGGCAAAAAATGGAAGCCGAAAATGATGGCACGCCCTTTGAGCCTTGAAAATGGCGAAGGCAAAAAATAGATACCGGAAATGACGGCAAGCCCGTTGAGCCAAAAAATGGCGACGGGAAACAATCGATGCCGGAAATGACGGCAAGGCCTTTGAGCCGAGAAAATGGCGAAGGTAAAATTTTATGAAACCAAACCTGATACTGAAAGGCCTGAAAAAACAAGCAAAAGCGCACCTTGTATCTGAAGGTGTGAATTTGTTGAATTGCTTTTAGGAGAAAAAACTCGCCAAAAATAAAAAGGAACAAGGGTTAGAAAAGTGGATTTCCAAGGTTTTGGAAAAAGGTAATTTGTTGCTTTTTTGAGAAATGGCGGCACTGAGATTCGTTCAAGGAGAAGACAAATTGCCTGCCAACTAGCTTCAAACTATTGCCGGTTAGGCTAGAGTGTAGAAAAAAGAATAGCGGCAGCTTCTTAATGAACTTCGCGGTTCACAAAAGTGCGAAGCTGACTGCAGTTAGCTTCGCTGATCTACATACATAAGCGATGAGATACTTACGGGAGTGGTAAAAAAAAATCATGAAGCCCGAAGTACCTTAGTGATTGGTAAGCACACAGATATATTAATTAAACCCTACAAACTAGCATCTTAGATGCAAATCTGCCCTTGGTACTCAAGGTGTCACTGTAGATTAACACTGCAGTGCGCAGTAGTGTGCAATGACAAAATTAAAGGCGAGATGCATGCCTGCTGACCATATATAGTTATTGCAACTAGTTTCGGCGAAGGATATAGACACTACCTAGCTTCGGGAAAAAGAGAAGTAATGCTGGCTTTGCTGAATGGAGTCACTGCTAGTTCGCTAATTAAATCAATGCACGCTAGCCGCTTAAAATATTATTAAAATTCAGAGCAATATATTGCTTCGCGGGACAGGACGCCAGGCCGAAGTTACGTCGTCGCCGCATTTTGTGGCCGTTGCTTGACTGTTGCATGCTCCACACAGGAAAAAGCCTGCAACGCTACAGATCGCCGCACTTTTCTTTAGTTCCTCCCGCCAAACTTATCTTGTGGATTTTTAGCGCCGCATTTTCGGCGCTGCCCCAACGACGGTGTGCCGCGCTATGGCCGGCTATCAAGCACAAAGACCAGGAGTTTTTAGGTGAATACTGATTATTTTATAATCCTCAACGAGACCCAAAAAGTATTCGAGCCCCTGTGGCCGAAAAAACAATGGCGGAGGCAAAAAAAAAATGGCGATGCCGAAATTGGCGGTGAGTCCTGAGTCGGAAAAAATGCCGAAGGCAGAAAATCGATGCCGGCTTTGACGACGAGCCTGTGCCGAAAAAATGGCGACAGGAAAAAATCAACGTCAAAATTGACGGCATGCCCGTTGAGCCGAAAAATGGCGACGGGAAAAATTGATGCCGGAAATGACGGAACTGAGCCCCTTGGGGCTGTGATTTTGTCGGTCAATTTTTCCTTTGGAGAAATCGACACTAGGCCCCCTTGGGGGTTAAACATGGGTCGACCTTTTTCCTTTGTGAAAAAAGGGGACGATAAGCCCTTGGGCGTTTGATAAATCACTCTTTTCTCTGTTTAGTGAGAAAGAGTGAGTGTTGAGCCCCTTGGGGCTTGATTTCTCTAAGTGCTTGATGAGAGAAAGAAGCCTGGGAGAAGGGTGCAAAAAATTTTGCTCCCTTGGAGTGGCTTTGGCCCTTGGGTTTGAACCCAGTGTCGATGTGGCGACGTTTTCTCCAAAGGTCGCATCGACAGTCAGAAAGACGAGAGACTTTCTTTTTGTGGGGGGAGTAGCATTATATTGCGTTGCTTGGGTTACCAAGGTTTCAGTCTGTTAACCATCTCACCCGTTGATTTTGGGGTTTCCCAGAGATCATCAATGATATAGAATGAAGAAGGCATAGGCATCGACATTTCTTTTAGAAAATCTTGATCCGCACTTGAGTTCATCAATGATAAGAAATGGAGAAAACATAGCTGCCGACATTTCCTTGAAAAGTCTTGATCTTCACTTGAGATCATCAGTGATATATATAAAATGGAGAGGGTTCCTTGTCAGGTTGCTCTTGTTTTGATAAGTCCTGTCTGAAGAACTTGTATCTCAAAATAATTGCGGCAGCCTTCTCATATACGACCTTTTATGTATGTTGATGGGGATACATATCGAGAAGATGACGGCCTTCTTTTGAAACCAATGCTGTGCTGACCTTGGTCAAAAACCAATAGGTGACGATCTTCATCGAAAACCCATAGAATGGTGAGCTTTGTTGAAAGACAATAAGGCGGTGACCTTCTCCTGGAGGTTGGATAAAATGCCGAGACTCCACTATGGGTGGCTTCGCTATTGTTTGGAGAAAAAACGGTAGGTACACTATGCTTGTATCTTAGCTTCGCATTTAGAGTAGCAATAGTTGCAAGGGCTTGTCAAATAATATAATATTATCTAGTGGACAGAAACATATCCTTCACTTTATATTTGTCTGCACACCCACAAATTGTTCGAGCCCCGAAATTGACGGCAAGCCCTTCGAGGCGGTAAAATGGCAAAGGCAATGTTTCTGATGACGCCAAAGCTGATAGTGACCTTAGTTTCATAAAACCGGACCAGATAACAAGTACTTCCTTCCACCAGAGATGATGGCAACGACGATGGCAACGTATAATAGAATAATCCAAACGTATCATGAAATGCCGAAGCTTCTGCTTCTCTTCGTTAGTGAACTATTCCAGAGATGAGATATATTCAACAATAATGCCGAGGTCCAATGTTGGCACGGCACTTGTCTCTTGCACCAGGAAGTGGAGAAAGGCGACACCTTTGCTGATGAGATTGCCCAGGTGATATCCGCTTGTCTCTTGCACCTTTAGCACCTTCGCCATTAGCAGAAGTATTTTTCCCAAAGCTCCTTTATGGTATGCACAATAGCACCCATAGAGTGCCCTTCGCTGTTAATATTTGGCCTTTGCAGATAAAATTGCTGAGATGACCTTGATTTCCCAATCAGATAACTAGCCGCTTTTCTTCCATAAGAGACCATGCCGGAGAATAAATAGAATAATCCCTACGCTGGCCATGAAATGCTGAAGCTTTTCATTGGACAGAAACCATCATGAGAATAGAATGATTTGAAGTCACGGAGATATACTAGCTCATCGGAGGTGTAGAAATGATTCTTTTGTTCTTGCAAAAGATAAAGAAGTTGACACGATTAGAGGTCTAAATCTTAAAGTGCGGATGAAACCGAAAAGGCGGGAAGTATGAATTAAAAGACGAAGGTAAACATCACTAGCTGAAGACGATGAGTAAAAAGATGGTGAATTATGACCAAGGTGAGATACCCAGGCCCTTTGCTTATGGACTAACTCCGGAGATAAAATGCATTCGGTGAAAAAGCTGAAGCAGATTGTAGTTGGCCTCTCTTGGAGAAAGTGACATGATGAAAAGCTTCGAAAACCGAGGTCCTTCGGCGTCGAACAATAAAAAATCGAAGTGCTTGAGCATGGGGCCAAGCCTTGCCGCTTTGACGAGCTGGTATGCAAATGCGAAGGAGACGAGAAATGCCGAGGCCTATAACGTTGTTCTAGGAAAAAGAAAACTTGGCAGGCGCAGCCTTCGCTAATCAGAGTTAATTCAGTAAAAAGAAGCCAAGTTCGGTTACCTACCAGAAAAGCGGTGCTAGTTTTATTAAGAGAAGGCAGGATAGCTTCTTAAAATATTATTAAAACCCGGATGCATGAGTTTGCTTCACAAAACAGGAAGAAAAATGCACCAAAACTCGAAATGGTGATGGGCTCCGTCAAAACCATAACATGGATGACCATCCAGCATAGTGGTGGGCTCCGTCAACAGACTATTATATTACTGTCAGCAACGTTGTTGTTAGTCTTCGCTATTTTGGCCTTTGCTATTAGCATGTGACCTTCGCAAATAAGGTGCTGAGATGACCTCCGTTTCTCTACTAGATAAGTAATGCGGCACCAAGCTCGGTTACCAGAAAGGCGGCTTCATCGGGGGACGGGGGATGTGTTAACACAAACATGTAATAGAGTAAAGCGGCACGCCGTAACTGCGGCAGCAAAGCAAACAAAGGGCAAAGAAATTGCGGCACGCTGTAACTGCGGCGGCGAAGCAAACAAAGGCCAAACTGCATGCCGTACTTCTTTGTAAGTGAACCATTTTCGGAGATGAAAAGTATTCAGCGGTAAAGCCGAAGCGACTAGAAAAGCTGATGCGCTTTTCTCGCACTTGCGGGGTGAGTGTTTTGTCGGAAGAAGAGGACCATGACTTTCGCTTGGTGCACTACGGCAAAAGAAATGGCGGCAGCTTTTGAAAGTGCTTCGCTATTCTCTTTTAATTTCTAAGCAAGAAATGTCGAGACCTACAATGTTGTTCGAGGAAAAAAAAACCTGGGCAAGCACTGGCTTCGCAGAAAAAAGGTGTGGATATAAACTATTACTTATCTTGTTTTGATAAGACCTGCCTGAGGAACTTGTATCTCAAAATAACTGCGTCAGTCTTCTCTTGTATCTCAAAATGATTAGAGATTACGGAGATGAACTATGTACCATCCCCGGAGATAAAAACGTATTTGCCTATTCGGTGAAAAAACCGAAGCAGCTGGCAAAGACCGAAATCCAGAACTAGCACCGTGCTTGTCTCTTGCATCATCTGTGACCTTCGTCATTAGCAGGGTGGAGTTGCATTGGACCTTCGACACTAATCACAGTACCGGAAGCAATGTGATTGGAAGAAATACTTTTATATTTCGAAGCTAAAAGGCGACAACGAAATGAAAATGGCGAGTGTACAGCCTGGTGCAAAACTGTGTTTGTTTGTTTTTGTTTTTTTTTTTTTTGTCATAAAAATCAGCGAGGGTGGCGTGATTAGATAATATAATATTGACAGCGGAGAGATGGAACATGACCTTTGCTGATAGATATGCTTCTGTTGCAATTTGACGACTGGTGTGTTTCTTGCCTGAGTGCCGAAGATTTTGTGGCAAAGCTAATGCCGAAGGCGATTTGCTTTCTCGGCGGTTTCAGAGAGCAGTTAAATTTGCAGCTTTCGTGCACACGTGCAGTATACTGAAGGTAGCCAGGCAGTCTCATCATGAGAGAGGTCGAAGCCATCAGAGATGAGCAGTGCTAGATGAAAAAGCGAAAGTGCACGATCTTGTTTGGAGCTTCTGCTTCGTGATATGATATGGACTAGTATCTGCCTTTTTATCTTGCTTCGCAAATTAGCTGACGCCGTTTGGAGAAAGCCACATCGTGAAAAGCCTCGCCAATATTTGTTTGGCAAGAGAGGATAATCTTCATTGGATTAAAGGACGAAAGGTCCTGGGAACAAAAAGATTGCTTTGTGCAGTCACAAGCTTGGAATGTTAGGTCATGCTTAACTTTTTAACATGCACAAAGAAAAAATTGCGAGGGGCAACAAGATTAGAAAAATAATGATTGTTAATGTTGCACAACAGTGAAATAAAGAAGTTGCCGTATATAAACAATGTCTTGTCTAGAGGAAAAGAGACATGACCTTTGCCGTATATAAAGAACTGCTTGCCGGCCAGCATTGGCGGCATGGAAATGTCACTTTAGACATCATCTTGGGTGAGCGTCGAGACAAGCCTGACAGCTTGGGTATGGTAAAATACGGAAGTGATATAGTGGCCACCTCACCAAAGGCGGTGACAAGTAGTGAAATGTACGGAAGTCTCTCATAAAAAGCGACGGCCTTGGTAAAAAGCGGCGGCATTGGTAAAATGCGATGGCTTTGGTGGAGCGACAGGCAAAAATTGCGACAGACAAAAATAAATGCCGAAAATGACGGCAGGCCTAAGCCAAAAAATGTCGACAGATAAAAATCGATGCCGGGAAAAATGACGGCGAGCCTAAGTCAGAAAAATGACGACAGACAAAAATTAATGCCGGAAATGACGGCAAGCCTAAGCCAGAAAAATGGCAATTGAAAAATCGATGCCGAAAAAATGACGGCAAGCCCTTTGGGCCGAAAAAATAGCGAAGGTAAAAAACTCGATGCCAAAAATGATGGCAAGCCTGAGCCGGAAAAATGGCGGTCGATGCCGAGAAAATGACGGCAAGTCTAAACCAGAAAAATGGCGACAAGCAAAAATCGATGCCGGAAAAATGACGGCAAGCCTAAGCCAGAAAAATGGCGGCAGCCAAGAAATCGGTGCCGAAAATGACAGCGAGCTTTGGTAAAATGCGACGGCTTTGGTGGGGCGATGCCAATGCCGAAGCAACCTGATTCTTCTCTGCCACTCCGCTCTCTCAAAAGGAAAAAATTTCGTGCCGAGCACGGTGGGCGCCAATGTTGGGGTTTGCACCTCCAAACATAGAGAGAGGGAATATGTGGAGAGGGAAGAGCAAGTGAGGCAAATGGCCAAGAGTCCCCTCCCCCCAAGCCCTTGGGCTCTATTTATAGGGGGAGGTGGGGTGCCTCTTCTCATTTATTCCATTGGTAGGGATAAATATTACAGATAAGTCCTCAGACTTTACAAGTAGGTCCCTAGATGCTACAAAGAAGTTCTAAGACCTTACAAATAGACCCTGGACCTACATATTAGCCTCTTTTACACACAAAATGGGGTCCTAGCATATGGTACATATATGGCGATCCCCAACAGTAAGAGAGGAACAAAAATTTAAATTTAGAGTGATTTTTATTCCTTTTTGTTTTGCTTTCAAAATTTGGGGTGTTACACGGCCGCGGCGGAGGTAGCCAGGGAGCAGGGCTTGATGATGATGCAGCAGCAGCAGCAGGCCGCGGCCTACCCGCACGCCATGCCCGGGAACATGGCGTTCCAGCCGGCAGGTTCGCCCGCCGCTGAGGCATTCCTCGTCCAGCCGCAGCCGCAGCCGCAGACGGTGAATGTGCTTGGGATTCAGACGGACTCATCTCTGCCGCCGTCCTTGGAAAACAACGGCGGTGGCGATGACCAGCTCTCTCATCTTACAGCGTACTTTGGCATCCCTGGTCCAACCTCCCTTCTGATGGCAGCGATGATCCTTCTTAAGGTATACCAGCTTCTGGTTATCCTCATTTGGCAACTCTTGATTTCGGAACAGGATTAGATTTGTCTTCTGACGTTCTCCTTCTCTAATATAAGATGACTAATTAAAGCATGAATTACTCCTACGTACTCGAGTATCTTTATCAACCCGAAATAATGCAAAGGGAGCTAGTGTTTACGGAGTAGTAAGAACGTTCCACTGAGTGCTTTGTGTTAATACCGACAGTCCCTTCACTGGAGTAATTAATACTGACAGATACAGCTTCTTACTGGACTGCATCAGGTGTAGTATCAAATGTAGAAAATCATATATTACTTTTAGTGTTATAAATGGTGTGAAGTGAGCTTGGTTACACATAAAAGGGCGATAACAAGTGTGGTATCTTGGACTCCTTATTGGGCACTGAAGTCCAAGAAACACTGAAATGAAAACGCCATGTGTGCATGTAGAATGAATGGAAATTCAGTGCCACTCTATTGCCAGAGTAACACCATGTTGAATTGCACTCGTATTGGTATCAAGTTTTGACTTGATGAATGGCTATATCAAAGGATTAATTGACATGCTAGTATACCGGCATGGAAATAAATTGGTTTCAGTTGCAAAAAACAAAGAAAATAAATTAGTTTCAGCTGCAAGAATAAAATAAAAAATAAATTAGTTGAGCTGTTGGATTGATATAATCTTAATTTGTTCCAAGCAGATAATGCAGTATTTTCCATAAATCTTTTTCTGGGATAGTTCTTGCGGTGCCATTAATTAGTCCGTTTTCTTTTTGATGTTTTCACTAAATTGAAATGTGTTGTTGACTACTGATAACGCCTGATAATTGGCTTCTCTGTTTTCGATAGGTGAGAGAAAGACATTGTTATGGACATTTGCAGTTTGGCTTCAGCAGGCAGCAAGGGTCGAGATGGGATCGGCAAATATAGCAAAACGGAGTAAAAAAACAAGTTTGAGTCCGACTCGCTAGCCCGACACAATTTATTTATGTCATAGAAATAAAACAAAGGAGTCCGACTCCGAGTAGACCAGTTGAATAGAATCGTACGAACCCGATCCAATTTCCAACCTTCTCAATGCACACACATATATATGGAAATAAAACCATCGAGGGCCGGCAGCGCAGCCCCGCAGGAGCGATGGAAATCGACGACCTAATCGACGACCTCGTGGAGTTGATCCTCCTGCGCATCCCTTGCCGCGCCGGCCTCGTCCGATCCGCAGCCACATGCAAGCGGTGGCGCCGCCTGATCGCCGGCGCCGGCTTGCTCCGCCGCTTCCGCTCCGTCCACGGGCCGCCGCAAGTAGTCGGGCACTACTACGTGAATTCTTTTCTTGCCGCGTTCTTATACACCCCGCCGACGCTGCTGCCGAGAGAGATAGCCATCGACGTCGGATCCAAAGTCCTCAGTATGTTTCACTTCGACCTGCCTTATCCGACGCTCACCGACAGCCGTGGTGGCCTCGTCGCCGGCTTGCTCCACAAGAATAAGAGCAGCATTGTCGTGTTCAGTCCCTGGATCAAACAGCACAAGGAGCTGCAACCCCCGCTGTGTCGACGTCGTAAAATCTATGCCTGCCTGGGCGCCTTCCTGCTCGACGTCGACGAGGACACGGCCATGACCATGTCCCACTTCAAGGTTCTATGCGTGCATATTTTGTGCGAGGAGGATGACAGCAAGAAAACTGTCGAGGCACATGTGTATTCGGCAAGAGACGGCGGCTGGCTCCAGTTGAGCACCACGGCCGTCGACGACGATATGGCCAAGCCCTTGGTGTTCCTGCGGCGCGCCGGCGGCTCGCTCTTCTGGTTCAGCCGCATTAATGGTGCGGTGTTCCACCTCAATGAGGTCACAGGCACGTTCGCCTCCTTAACGCTGCCGAGGGCACCACCAACTGCTGATCAACGAGGTTACAGCAAGTCCAACCTCCGGGTTTTCGGCGCCGGCGACGGCAGCACAGCAGTGCGGCTAGTCCGCATCGTTGGCGACGTCCTCGACGTTTTCCGGCCCCACAACAACAACAACAACAACAACAACAACGTTGCTGCGTGCGTGTTGGAGACAAGACTTCACCTGTCTCAGCTGCTTGGCGCCATGGAGACATCATGGCGTTTTGTGGACGGCCTGGACGAGGCTGCTGATCGTGTCTTCGTGGTATCTTCGCCGCGGGATCCGATGTTCATCGTCGACGTCGACAACATGACGAAGCTGCTGCTGGTGCCAACGCAGGATAAGATCAGTCGGGTGCCAGATGGCCCCGATTGGACGATCCTCCCGTACGAGTTCCCATGGCCACCCATCATCCTGTAATTAAGATCGAGCTCCCATTATATTGCCAGTGGCTTTGAGCTCCCGAGTGCACACTTGAACATACATATGATGTAATTGTTCAATGTAAATATTGATATATATGCTTACCAAAATACATGATGTCATAATTCAATTTATAATACAATAAAACTAGCAAAAATGCACCGTACTTGACGACCTAATTAAAAAAAAAGAGTTAAGGAACACCACTTCAGAATTTTGAACTTGAAATTGAACAGACATATACATTACCTTCTAATATTTACGTGCTGCCATGGCCTTGAATCAACGAATCACAACAATCATTTGTAATTTTCTTCATTTCTGGCTTCTCTACATAGCAAATAAGGCTATGACTCATGTATTTATCGCCAATACGATTCCTCAAGTATGTTTTAACAAGTTTCATGGCTGAGAAGATCATCTCAACAAGTACTGGCTTTATAAGCCGATAACCAAAGGATAGCACTTGTGTTTACTTGTCTGTACCATTTTTTGACAAAGCTCAGCAATGGTGTCTAAGTTGGAGAATCCGTCATCTTCCCACACATCAGCAACCGTCATCTTCCCACACATCAGCAATGTAAAGGGAAAGAATATGGTTGGAGAAATTGAATTAAAAGCACAACTGAGAACGAAATTAGATTCTATTTCAGAATTGCAGTCAAGCGAGGAGGAGCAGAGGGGAAAAAAAAACTCACCAAGTACACGAGCAGGAGAAGGAGCAGCCAGTTACTGGGAGCAGGAGTGCCTTCATGCCGAGATGGACTGTGGATGGCGATCGCTGCCTCTGCAGCGAGGTGGGCGAGCGATTCTTGCCGGCGTCGTCGTCCGCATAAAACTCCTTGTGCGGCAGCTGTGGTTGTCGGCGAGGCTTCCAGTGGAAGCCAAACATATATACAGAAAAGCACAAACAGAGGCCATCTGGGCGTTCACTGCTTACTAGCTGGGCTCCCCACTTCAGGATATTTGGGCCGTGGGCAGTTGGGTCATGGAAGCTGACTTTGTGGTGCCTGGACTGGGCTGATTGTGAGGCCTGCAGGCTACAGTGGTGCCCGTTTTTCCTACAAGATGGTGCGCCTGAGGTTTAAAAAAAAAAATAATGATAACTAATTCACTTATACTCCAACAATAACAACTGATTTTAGACCTGCGCCATGGTACCTGTGCACCAGGGATCCTTCACGTAGCCTCGCCACTGCCCATTGCATTTACTGGTCATGCTGATTTTAGAACTAGTCTATTGGGTGGAGTATTCCTCGCTATCTATTTAGTAGTAGTAAATTTATGCTAGCTGCCTGCCGGTAATGGTCAGAGCTTGAACCCTAATATATTACATCAGTGCTGCATATATTCTCTGTACAGTTTAGACATGACACCTCTGTTGTTACCCAAGTGATAACTATATTTACATCAGTAATATCTATATTTATTTTCTTTTCTTTCTCATCAGCCTTGACATATATATATTGGTAGTGTACACTAGTGGTGACCCGCCCGCCAAGCGCGCCGCCTCATAAAGAATGCGCAGAGTTCTTTGTTGGAGAGATCACGTAGTGCAATTGTTGTCTTTGTTTAGCGCGTTGGGCCTAGCCGCCTATACAAAGTCAGCGTGATGGGCTTTTTGCTGATTAAGCAGCAACTTGGTAGAAAGAAAGCTAGTCTTGTCCAAACCGGAGAACTTAAGATCCTATATTTGGGATGATACATCACTTTGCTATAGAACTTTGTTACAAACTAACTGAAAACAAAGTGTTGTGTATGTAGATCTTGTTGGTATGGTCGTACTACAGTAGCCTTTGGAGGCTATACACATGCATTCTGAAGTTCCTGGCGTTCCCAGGAAGAGGTTGTTGTTCGATGTCACAGATAAGGATGGAAGAGGTTATACGTTAGATGTTACAGATAACACGAACGAACGGCACTGGAATACATAAACAGGGATAAAGTGTTTGTAACATAGGTTCATGAGGAAGCTACCGCAAAGGTGACTATCAGTCCACAGGTGGTGTACATAATAACCATATAAGGATACAAGATACAATTGCTACAGCCTCTACACAAACACATGGATATATAGAAGAGGAAGCTGTTATAGTCGCTTCAAAAGGAACAAATCTTTGTGGAAGCTGCCAGTTGCAATGGAGTGTCATGGCACACAGGAATCTACCAGCCTGTCAAATGCAAAGATTATAGGACTCATGTGTTTCAACCTGAAAGACAACAAAAGGAATTGAGCAATATCCATACCTTTTAGGTTCGCGGTCGGTGTCGTACGTAGTCATAATCAGATTCAGGATCCACAGGGTGTTGTGGGCTCGCCTATTCTTCAGCCTGCTTCACAACCTGATCACGTAAATGGAGAAGTTATTTCCGCAGCCACCATAGTCATGAAGAACGGCACGGAGCCATTCGAAGTACTTCGGCTCTGGTATATATGTAATTGAAGCCAAGGCATGTATCTAGTATATCTGAGGTTCATTGAAAACCTACACACCAAATGTTACGATAATTGACATGTACTCATGCATAGAAATTCAAAGGTATAAAACATATCTCAAAATCTGTTTACAAAACAGTAGAACAATATATACAAACAGCGAATGAACCTTTTGTAAAGTTTAGGCTTTCAAATGAAAAGATGAAAATGGTCCCACATGCTACTTAATCCAAAGAGGCAACACCAGTAAGATTTACCAATGTTCTTGATGCAGAGGTACTCATTTTAGCAAAGAAAGGTAGGAAGACACCAAAACTCTCTGAGTCCAACAACTACCAATTCGGCCTTGCTTACCACAAGATCAAATAGTTTCATGAACATATGGACACATGGACACATGGCGACAATGTATATGACACTTGCTTCCCTCAAGTAACCATTATGAGGTGGCTGGTAATTATCGACTCCATTATACATTCAGCTATCAACTTATCAATATTCTATTACATGGGTAGATGCCATAACTTGTTTCATCTGTGAGATGCAGAGTCATATTCTATTGAAGTTCAGCTACACTAATCAAGTGCTCATATATATATTGTTTTGAAATTAACTGCCACAAATATAGGGTACCTTGGAATGGAAGGCAGCTGGCCGATTTACTATCAAATAAACATTGTGAATGTGGGGCTTTGAAACACGAATCTTAGAATGGAAAGCAGCCATTCTAAGAGAGCATAGCTCAGTTGGTAAGGTCTCTAGTTATGAAGCCTATCCATCTGGGTTCAACTACTAGACTTGGCATGAGTGTTGTACATTTACGGCTAATTATTCTTTCAGTGGGAGGTGACGACCCCGTCGACAGTGAGGCGCTTGTGGTGACTTCGTGAATTTCAAGATCAGCCGGTTTAGTCCTTCGGAGGTGTTCATAGGGGTAGGATGTGCGTATATGCCTTCATAAAGGTGAGTATGCATGCGTATATATAAACATTTGCGTCTGTGTTTCATCAAAAAAAAAAGAAAGAAAAGAAATGGACGGACCGGATTTTGAATTGTAACATCAACTGGCCAACATTTGAGTGCATCTCTTCCACTTGGAACAAGTGAATTTAGGGCTTCTTTGGGACCGTTCCACTTAATCAAATTCGGCTCCATTTTATATTTTTGTAGCCAAACACGCGTAGCTCCATTGGCTCCGCTCAACAAAATTCATGAATTTGCACACGGTGAATTTTACCCGGTTCTTGAGGCCCCCGGTAAAATCCTCAGGCTGTAATAATAATAAAAAGTGCCGTGCTTGCTTGGCTTTTCCAACCAACCTGCCAAGCAACGGACCGAGGGCCCCACTCCACCTCTATATAAGCTGTCAAGCGGCGGCCGCCATCCGGCAGAACACCTCCGCGCAGATCGTCTCCCCTCCCTCTCTCTCCCTCATCTCCTCGTCGCCTCCCCTCTCTCTCTCGAAGGTTCCAGAAGGACTAGGCGTCGAAGGCGATGTCGTGGTTGGAGAAGCAGGTCGAGAGGCGATGCGCGGCATGCCAGCATCTCCAGCAGCCGTGCGTGCCGGGATGCGTGTTCGCGCTCTACTTCCCGCGGGGCGACCACCCGGAGAGGTTCGCCGCCGTGCACGAGGCGTTCGGCACCGACAACGTCGCCGAGGTCCTCCACCGCCAGGGTCCGGGCCAGTGGGCGGAAGTCGCCCAAACCCTTGTCCTCGAAGCAACGCAACGGCTGGCGGCGGGCGCGCGGCGGCAGCAGCAGCAGCAGCAGAGCGCCGCTGCCGCCGTCCGGCAGAGCACCTCCGCGCCGATCGCAACGCCCGCCTCGCCTCTACTTTCCCTCCTCTCGTCGTCAACCTGGTTTGCTGCTCTCTCGATCGGAATCACCTCTGTTTCTATCTCTACGTTTGCTGATTGCAAATCTTTGGTTTCTTGAAGGTTGGATCGGTGCGATTTTTGCGTCGTTGCCCACAGCCCTTGCGGCCTCGCTTGTTTATACGCGAGCTACTATCCGCGGGGCGAGTTCGCCGCTGTCCACCAGGTTTTCGGCGCCAGGATCGCCTACAAGCGTCTTAGCGCCTTCCCCTGCGAGGAGCGTGCGGGCGCCGCCCGCAGGCTCGTCGCAGAAGCGCAGCAATGGCTGCCGGCGGGATGGAGGCGGCCGTGCGCGGCGTGCCAGCATCTCCAGAGGACATGCGAGCAGGACTGCGTGTTCGCGGTCCATTTCCCACCGGACGACGACCCGGACAGGTTCGCCGCGGTGGAGGCGGTGTACGGCGCCGACAACTTCGCCATCATGCTCCGCGAGCTCAAGCCGGAGCAGCAGAGCGAGTGGGCCACTTCATTCGTCTCTGAGGCGGTGTGTCGCAGACACGACCCCCATCACCTCCTCAACATCGGGAAGGCGGAGCCGACGGAGGAGACGGACGCCGTACTGCTCGGGATGATGAAGTATGCTTCCTTGACCAATGAAGTCTTCAGGCCAAAGGAGGCCGTCGGGCAGCTTGTGGCCGACGTCCCCGGGAGCAGCACCGGCGTCACTGCGGCGGCCCCGGAGCAGCCTCCGCCACAGGCGCCGACAGCAGCCGGCGGCGTCGAGGATGCAGGCCTCCCGGATGCAGGTATTGAACCCTTCTTCCTCCTCGCGTTCAGTTCTGCTGTCATGTAATGGCTATCTTGGTGAATCAATTGATAGAAAGAGTTGTTGCTTAATGAATTATATGATGGTTGTTCTGTGAGTAAGCTATGTTCACTGGATAGAAAGAGTTCAGAGTACACATTGGTTTTGATGGTTAGGAAACACATTCCAACTCTGTTACAGTTAAATATGTGTATTATGCACACCAGTAGTCATCTTCTAGTGTAGCAGTATGGTGTCATAATCCCCAGACATTTTTGCTTATGTGAATGAACTGTACTCTTAGCATCAGGCATGTGATATATGCAATTCTTCAACCCATTTTATTTCACTCTAACATCATTCTTCCAGAAGCATGTGATATATGCAGTTCTTGAACCCATACACTGACATCATTCTCCTGGAAATATGTTTTGTCATCAGGGTCTTCGTGAGTTGCCTTTCCTTCTTCAAACAAATGCTAGATCGATGTTTTTCATGGACCGGTGAAAAGATGCAAGGTGTGTGCAGAAGGGAGCAACAAGCATGAACAAAAACAAGAACATAAGGGGAAAGGAACTGCCGAAGCTTACTTGCTATTTTTTTCCTGAGACTTTAGTACTATATTACCTACATACCTCTCCGTACACCTTATGCGTTTGTGTGCATCTATCACCAAACATAGTCAGTTTTTTGCCGCTGGTTTTTACTTGTAAAAACTGTTATGACACTTTGTGTACTAAGGGATAGAAGCATTTTGGTGCTGATTTGCCCGATTCATCTAGGATAGATGGTTTTTTGAGAAGATATATACCCCTTTATATATCTGATATGCATATGCAAATTAGTGTAGCGTCCTCCTGAACTTAAGATGCATGGTCCAATGATCTGATATTCTGATATGCCTGTTTTTCAATGCGAGATGCACCAATCACATATAACTATCTGTTACTTTCTATGTGAGATGCACCGATCACGTACTACCAGTGGCATGTACTGGTGCGTCGGCAGCCTGAGCTCAGCAATGGCGGCGAGCTGCACCTGCCGGCATCAGACCATCCGGCAGCCGCCATGCAAACCCGTGCGCCAGATTCGCCACGCCGGCCACGACCACCGTCCAGATAAGAAATCAGTTTTCAGAAATGTGTTGTTATGTATAAAAAAAAAGTCCTGTCCAGATGAATACCTTGCTGCGTACAATAAAATGAAAAACCTGCAAACTTTTTTTCACATGAGATCCCATTCTCTCATACTCCTATGTATACATGCAGCTTAACCTTTCAAGTTCATCTGCTTCATAAGATTCTGCAACCCAGCCGTGCCGCCCATCTGCCTCAGCAAATTCTGAGGGAGTGCGTTGACCATCTGGTTCACGTACGACGACGTGCCGCGGGTGTTGTTCATCTTCTTGTGCGGCATCTTCTTCATGATCTTGGCAATCCTCTTGTGCTCCTCCAGCATCTCCTTCACGTCCTTCACCTGCCTCCCGCACCCCCGCGCGATCCGGACGATCCGCGACTCGTTCATCAGCTTGGGGTCCGTGCCGTCGAGCTCGGCGCGGTCATGGAGTCCATGATCGTCATGTACCGCTTGATCTTCGCCTGGCCTTCCTTCTCCTTCCCTTTGGCCATGAGCTCGGCGCTGAACCCGGGGAGCATGGAGAAGAGCTGCCCGAGCGGGCCCATGTCGAGGAGGCTCTGGAACAGCTCGTACATCGTCCGGAGCGTGAAGGCTCCTCCTCCGGCCATCAGCTTCTGCGCGAGCTCCTCCGGCTGCTCCGGCATGGCGTCCTTAATCTTGTTCACGAGGCCGGACAGGTCGCCCAGGCCGAGCAGGCGGCCGACGAAGGGCTTGGCATCGGACGGCTCAAGCTGGCCGATGTGCTCCCCAGTGCCACCCGCGCCTTGGTCGCCGCGACGGCGCTGAGCGCGCCGCCGCCCTTGGCGTGGCCGTCCATCTTGGTGACGATGACGGCGCCAACGGGGACGCTCTGCCGGAACGCCCGCGCCTGGTCGGACGCGGCCTGGCCGATGCTGGCGTCCATGACGAGGATCACCAGGTCCGGGTTCACGGCCTCGGCGACCTGCCGCATCTCCTCGAACAGCGCCGCCTCCTGCTTGTGCCGGCCGCTGGTGTCGACGATGATGAGGTCAACGCAGCGCTTCTCCCGCCGGAAAGTCTCGACGCCTTCGACGGCGACGCGGACGGGGTCGGTCTCCGAGTAGCTGCCGTAGAAGGGGATCTTGGCTTTCGCCGCGTTCTGCTTGAGCTGGTCGAACGCTCCGGCGCGGAACGTGTCGGCGCACACCAGCGCCGGGCGGAAGCCTCGCCGGCGGTGGTGGTCGGCGTACTTGGCGCAGGTGGTGGTCTTGCCGGAGCCCTGCAGGCCGACGAGCATGACGACGCAGGGCCTCCCCTTCGCCGGCGCGAACGGCGGCGGCGTGCCGGGGTCCAACACGCGGCAGAGCTCGGCGGCCACGGCCTGCTGAATGATGCGTCGCTTGTTGGCGCCGGCGGGGAGGGCGTCGAGGCGGACGTTGCTCTTGACGTTGGACGTGAGCTCGTAGACGGCGTCGAAGCTGACGTCGGCTTGCATGAGCGCGCGCGTGACGTCGTTCAGGCAGACGGCGAAGGCCGCCTCGTCCACCACCGTCGCGTCGCTCATCCGCTTCAGCCCGCGGCAGATGCTCCCGCCAAGCTCCGCGAGCACCATCTCGAATTCTCGATGTGCAGATTGATTGATCGGACAACGAACGAAAGAACGAACGACGATGACCGCGCGGTATGTGGTTGAGGCCTGCGGCTGGCTGCTTGTATTTATTTTGGCGCGAGGCTTCTACTCTGTTGCGATCGGAGAACGAACGAAGGACGATGACCACGGCACGTGATTGCAGTCTGCAGCTGGTTGCTTCTATTTATTTCGGCGTGAGGCGTACCCAGCTACGATCGGAGAACGATCCGGTTCCTGACCCTGTACCGCGCGGAGTTTAGCTGCCGAGTCCGAATCTGACTCCGATGACTACTTTTCTGAGAATTCGTCTCCTCAACTCGTGCAGCGCTGCTGATTCGGCTCAAACCCGCCAACGTGGACATGCGTCTGTGCCACCTCTGATTCCATCATGGTTGGTCGCCACGGTATCCAGCTCTGATTCGATTGGGGTACGTATCAGGGTTCCAGTGAAGGCCAACCATGTGATTCGGTTCAATTGGAAGCTGCACTGTGAATTGCGAAAGCTTATCAGTGGTGTTCTCGGATATCACAGCCAGCAGAAGGACGGAAGAAAAGAAGAATGAACAGTCAGTTTTCTTTCGCCGCGTACCCCTCCGCGTCGCCTCTCCCAGGGCGACGGGAGGGGCGACTCCACAGCCAGCCCAGAGAGCACCTCCGGCGAGCTCCCTCGGCCGCCGCCGCCGCGCCGGACGGCGGCGGCGCTGCACAACCAGCGCCGCACGCATCAACGCCGCCCGCGCGCCCGCTCTCATGTGGATGCGCTCCTCCCCGTGCTCCTCCCCTTCAGATCTGAGGCGCCTTGAAGCTCCTCCATGGCCGGCCGGTGCTCCGCCCGCCGGATCCGGGCTTCTTCGAGCCGGATCAGGTCGCCCCCAAGTTGCTGCTGTTTGGTGCCGTGGTGATGGGGCTCGACGGCGCATCGGCGGCGAGCACGGCTCCGCGTCGGCGTGGCGCACTACTTGCGCTGTGACGACGCGGCGGCGGCGGGCGTGGCCGTACGGCTCCGCGTCGTGGTTGGAGTCCAGCGCCCGAGCGAAGCCTCTCGTGGTGGCTGGGCCACCGGTCTGGGCTCGGCGACGCCGTGGTGGCGGGGCTGGCCTTGTGGTGCTGTGCGAGCTGCGGGGCACCTCGGCTTTGGCCCATGGTGGAGGCCAGGCACTGCTTGGTCCTTGTGGTGATTGGTACCGGGCGAAAGCTTCGCTCGGCAATCTGCCGGTGCCGGTAACGACACATTTCCTTGCTGGAGGTGTTGCTGTGGTGCCCCTCACCCACCCGCTCCTCTTGGCTGAGCTTGTATGCTTCAAAATGCTTGTTCCCGGCACAAGGATCATCAATTATGCACAGTAGTAGTCATCTTCTAGTGCATCTTTGTGTCATAACTCATAATGCCGGGACATTTTTGGCTTATGTATGCAAATTCTTGAACCCAACTTATTTCACACACTAACGTCATGCTCCTGGAAGCATTTGATATATGCAATTCTTGAACCCATTTTATTTCACAAACTGACGCCATTTTTCTGGATATACGCTTTGTCATCAGGGTCTTCGTGAGTTGCCTTCCCTTCTTCAAACAAAAACATGTTTCTAAAAAAAAAATGCATGAACAAAAACGAGAACAGATGTGGAAAGGAACAGCCCAAGCTTATTTGCTTTCGTTTTCTTCTTCCGAGACTTGGTACTATATTACTTACATACCTCCGTACGCTTTTTTACCTGAGACTTTAGTACTATATATTCACTTGTTAAAGCTCCATTTTGTGTACTAAGGGATAGAAACATTTTGGTGGCGAGTTGCCAAATTTGTTTGGTATACTAGTATCACGTGATAGATTTTTGAGAAGTTATTCCTTTCAACTTTAGGCAATGCATATGCAAATGTAGTGTCCACCTGATCTCTGTTTTCATATGTGAGATGCACCAAGCACATACATCTGGTTGCTAGGTCTTTGCATCGATCCTTCACTGATCATGTCAGATTCCTCTACTGGTGGCATGTATAATGTACATATTGATGTATACACGCGCCCAATAACATTGTTTCGCATTCCTTTTTTAATTTTGCTCTATATGTTCAGCGACACTTTATTGACTGGATTGATTGGCATCTTATACCTGAATTATGTGAAGGAAAACAAAACTTAATACAGTGAAGGCCAAACCAAATAAAATTGTTAGTATTCTCCTCCATCACAACCATGTACACTCTGTGTTGCTCCCTATCACCAGTTCACCACCACTGTCAAGGCTGATGAAAAAAAAAAGGAAACATATACACCCTTATTGTTACAGAATTATCCACGTTTTTTCTTAAAAATATTAACACCTGGGTAACAACAGAGGTGCACTGACCTTGTCAAGTCTAAATTATACAGAGAACAACCGATGTAAATTGCAATGAAGCTATAAGCAGTCTTAATAATTAGAGGACGATCGGTGGCCATGGTTGCTCATACGGGAGCACCAAATCTACAGACGCCAACCGACTCTTGTCCCGCGTTTGCGTTGGCACCAGCAGCTTGGTCATGTTGTCGACGTCGACGATGTACATCCTTCGATCCCGCAGCGAAGATAGCACGACGCGATCAGCGGCCTCGTCGTCCATGCAGTCCACAAAACACCATGGCACGCGGTCCATGCTGCTGCTGGCAGAAAGCAGCAGCTGAGACAGGTGAACTCTTGTCTCCAACGTCAACACGCACGCAACGTTGTTATGCCGGAGCACGTCGAGGACGTCGCCAACAATGCGGACTAGCCGAGCTGTGCTGCCGTCGACAACCCGGAGGTTGGACCTGCTGTAACTGATCAGCCGCGAGCTGCTGTTTGCGTCGGCGGCCGGCGGCCTCGGCAGCGTTAAGGAGGAAAACGTGCCTGTGACGTCGTTGAGGTGGAACAAGCGCTCCTGATTGGCGAACCGCCAGAAGAGCGAGCCGCCGGCGCGCCCCAGGAACACGACGTTGCCAGCGATGTCGTCGATGGCCGCGGTGCTCAACAGGAGCCAGCTGTCGTCTCTTGCTGAATACACTTGTGCCTCGACCGTTCCCAATTTCTTGCTGCCATCGTCGTCGTCGTCGCCGCACTGTTGCTGCAAAAGATGCACGCATAGAACCTTGAAGTGGGACATGGAGGAGCCCCGGGCGGCCGTGTCGTCCAGCAGGAAGGCGCCCAGGCAGTCCGCGTAGATTCCACACGCGGATTTGGCGTGCAGTTTCTTGTGCTTCCATATCCAGGGATTGAACACGACAATGCTGCAATCAAGGTGGAGGAAGCCGGCGACGAGGCCACCGCGGCTGTCGGTGAGCGTCGAATGAGGCAGCTCGGTGAGGTGAAACATACTGACAGGGTAAATAGTGGATGCGATCTCTCCCGGTGGCGTCGGGGTGCATCGGAAGAAGAACGCATTCAACACAACCTTACGCATCACGCAAAAGTAGTGCCCGACCACTTGCGGCCGGTGGAGGGAGCGGAAGTGGCGGAGGAAGCCGGCGCCGGCGATAAGGCGGCGCCACCGCTTGCATGTGGCTGCCGATCGGACGAGACCCGCACGACAAGGGATGTGCAGGAGGATCAACTCCACGAGGTCGTCGATTAGGTCGTCGATTTTCGTCGCTCCTGCGGGGTTGCGCCGGCTCGAGTTCTCCATTATTATTGAGGTTAATTGGTAATAACCCTTCTAACTAATTATTAATTAACCCTGTGGATACCTCCTATATATGAGAGAGAGCCCCACAACAAAAAGGAGTTTGATCGGGTACGATTCTATTCAACGGTGTACACGGACTCCTTTTTGTTTTTTTTTAAAGCACGGACTCCTTGTTTTATATGATATATATAAATTTTGTCTTTCATATGATCTATATATAAATATATAAAAAAATTATGTCGTGCATTTGGGCTAGCTGCATTTTGAAATACTCTTTTTTAAAATTATGCCAGGAAATAACGCAACATATGTAAAAGATGAGACAACACAAATCATGCTTTTCCACGAGTGTTGTTTGTACATTGAGTGGTTCTCAACCTCCAACATTGTTGTTGCTAACTCCATCTAAAAAGGTTAATCAACATGCATTTGGCCACGGAGTATGAATTGAGATTACTTTAACTATGACAAAATATTGAAGAGTTACCTTCACTGATTGTGTTTGGATAGGTTTCCAATTGGTCGTGACCTCTGGTCTGATCTGAAGGCATCATCTATGACAAAGATTATTTAGCAACGATAAGTGTGCCTTAATAATCAAGAATAACAAAGGCTTGTTGGTCCGAAAGTAATATCTTGCTACATGATACTCCCTCGTTTCTAAAATTGATTGATGCCGCCGTTAACTTTTTGAGTTACGTTTTACCGTTCGTTTATTTAAAATTTTAGTTCAAAATTGTAAACTTATAACACAACGGGAAACATCTCATGTGCCGAGTGCCCTAGGGTTTGCCGAGTGCATTCCTTCAGGCACTCGGCAAAGAGCTTGTTTGCCGAGTGCCCCAAAAAGGACACTCCGCAAACATCAAAGCACTCGGCAAACAATTTTTTGCCGAGTGTTTGGAACCTAACACTCAGCAAAATTCCCACACTCGAGAAAAAAAATTTTGCGGCTGATGGAGGGAGCGGAAGCGGCGGAGGAAGCCTTTCGCCGGCGCCACCGCTTGCATGTGGTGGCGGACCGGACGAGGCCGGCGCGACAAGGGATGTGCAGGAGGACCAGCTCCACGAGGTCGTCCATTAGGTCGTTGATTTTCATTGCTCCTGCGGGGCTGCGCCGGCTCGAGTTCTCCATTATTATTGAGATTAATTGGTAATACCCCTTCTAATTAATTATTAATTAACCCCGTGCCTCCTATATATGAGAGCCCGACAACAAAGAGTTTGATCGGGTACGATTCTATTCAACTGTGTACACGGACTCCTTTTGGGTACGTAAATAAATAGTACTCTGATCGCAGCAGAGTACAAGCCTCACCGCACGCACCACGCAACCACTTACGGCGCGCGGTCATCGTCGTTGGTTCGTTGATCAAATCAAATTGCAGATCGAGATGGTGCTCGCGGAGCTTTGCGGGAGCATCTGCAGCGCGCTGAAGCGGATGAGCGACGCGACGGTGGTGGACGAGGCGGCCTTCGCCGTCTGCCTCAACGAGCTCACGCGCGCGCTCCCGCAGGCCGACGTCAGCTTCGCCGCCGTCCGCGACCTCAAGTCCAACGTGAAGAGCTGCGTCCGCCTCGACGCCCTCCCCCCGGCGCCAACAAGCGCCGCCTCATCGAGCAGGCCGTGGCCGCCGAGCTCTGCCACGTGCTGGACCCCGGCACGCCGCCGCCGTTCGCGCCGGCGAAGGGGAAGCCCTGCGTCGTCAATGTCATGCTCGTCGGCCTGCAGGGCTCCGGTCCGGCAAGACCACCACCTGCGCCAAGTACGCCGACCACCACCGCCGCAAGGGCTTCCGCCCGGCGCTGGTGTGCGCCGACACGTTCCGCGCCGGCGCATTCGACCAGCTCAAGCAGAACGCGGCCAAGGCCAAGATCCCCTTCTACGGCAGCTACTCGGAGTCCGACCCCGTCAGCGTCGCCGTCGACGGCGTCGAGACGTTCCGGCGGGAGAACCAGCGCTGCGTTGACCTCGTCGTCGTCGACACCAGCGGCCGGCACAAGCAGGAGGCGGCGCTGTTCGAGGAGATGCGGCAGGTCGCCGAGGCCGTGAAGCCCGACCTGGTGGTCCTCGTCATGGACGCCAGCATCGGCCAGGCCGCGTCCGACCAGGCGCGGGCGTTCCGCCAGAGCGTCCCCGTCGGCGCCGTCATCGTCACCAAGATGGACGGCCACGCCAAGGGAGGTGGCGCGCTCAGCGCCGTCGCGGCGACCAAGGCGCCGGTCATCTTCATCGGCACCGGGGAGCACATCGGCCAGCTCGAGCCATTCCAAGCCGAGCCGTTCGTCAGCCGCCTCCTGGGCCTGGGCGACCTGTCCGGCCTCGTGAACAAGATCAAGGACGCCATGCTGGAGCAGCCGGAGGAGCTCGCGCAGAAGCTGATGGCCGGAGGAGGGGCCTTCACGCTCCGGACGATGTACGAGCTGTTCCAGAGCGTTATCGACATGGGCCCGCTCGGGCAGATCTTCTCCATGATCCCCGGGTTCAGCGCCGAGCTCATGGCCAAGGGGAAGGAGAAGGAAGGGCAGGTGAGGATCAAGAGGTTCATGACCATCATGGACTCCATGACGGCCGCCGAGCTCGACGCCACGGACCCCAAGCTCATGAACCAGTCGCGGATCCTCCGCATCGCGCGGGGCTCCGGGAGGCAGGTGAAGGACGTGAAGGAGTTGCTGGAGGAGCACAAGCGAATTGCCAAGATGATGAAGAAGATGCGCACGTGAATTTGAAGAACACCCGCAACACGTCGTCGTACGTGAACCAGATGATCAAGAACATCCATCAGAATGTGCTGAAGCCGCTGGGCGGCCCGACTGGGTTGCAGACTATTATGAAGCAGATAAATTCGAAAGGCTAAGTTGTTCGTATAGGTGAATATGAGAAGCCTAAGGTTTTTCATTTTATTGTACCGCAGCAGAAAGTATATGGAACTGACTTTTTTTTTGGTTACATAACAATGGTATACATTCTGAAAGCCTTTTTATTTATTTTTCCCTAAGCAATCAACTATCGTACCCCAGGTAGATCATTAAATTTTGCACACCAGAAAACCGATCACTGACATGCAAACATACAGTTTGCAACCAGCAAGTCTATATCCCAAATATATTCAGTGAGCATCCTAAATTTTGACGAACTGGACCGCTATACATCTGTACGTCAAATTTTAGGGAGCATAGAGGAGTACAGCATCAACATAAACCTTTGAAACTATGAACAAGTAATTTTCCCTACACTCGCAAAAAAAAAGTAATGAACAAAGTATGATGCTGTACTCCTGCTTGTAGAGCTCAGCAGGAGCGAAGCATCTTGCACATATCATTCCAGCTCCTGTGGACATGACGGTGCCGGTCGAGTTTTTTTCTAGTGAGTAGTAGACCTTTGTTTATTCAGACAGCGCGTTCCGTCTGAGCGTGCTGTTTTACGCTGACTTCGCACGCTGTAGTGCGTTGTAAAAACTCTGCCTCCTTATTAATATAAAACGCCGGCAAATTGCCCGGGGTCGTTCTAAAAAAAAAAAAAAAGGATCCATCAGCTCGATCCGCTGGCATCAGGAGGAAGGTTTGGACCAGGGATGCCAAAGTACGCTGTAAGATGAGAGAGCTGGCCATCATCGTCACCAGCATTATCGTTTTGTGGCTGGCGCGGCAAGACAGCCAACGACGGCGGCGGCAGAGATGAGCCCGTTTGGAACCCAAGCGCATTCACCGTCTGCGCCTGCTGCTGGGCGAGGAATGACTCGGCGTCGGCGGAACCACCTGGCTGGAACGCCTGCATGTTCGTGGCGGCGGACACACGCCCGGGCATGGCGTGCGCGTAGGCCGCTGCCTGCTGCTGCACCGTCATCAAGTCCTGCTGCTGCCTGGCCACCAGCTCCGCCGCGGCGGACAGCTGCTGCGCGTTCGCTATCTGCTCCACCGTTTGCTGGTGCCCGGCGCCGCCCACGGCCTGCTGCAGCATCATCATCACGCTCTGGTCCCTTGAGAGTTCCGGAGCAGCGGCGGCGTCCTGCTGCATCAACGACAACATGTTCTGGTCCCTTTGAGTTCCGCGGCGGCGGCCTGCCGCAACATCATCTCCTGCTCCCATATGATGTCCTCTGCGGCGCAGCCATGCTGCTGCGCGTGCGCCATCTGCAGCGCCGTCCGCGGGCGCGAGTTGGGGTGCTCGCGGCCCGTCGCCGCGTAGTGTACCGCCGGGTGGTAGTACAGCTCGTCCCCCCGCATCTTCATCTCGGCTTCCGCCGTCTGCATCGCCGGTTGGTACTGTTCCGCGGGGTGTCGGTGCTTCTGCGTGGCGGCGAGGGCTTGCCGGGTCATCATGTCCTGTTTCCTGGCGACATCCGCCGCGGAAGCCTGCTGTTGTTCCTCGGCCTGTCGCAGCCGCAGGAGCATCAGCAGGTGCTGCTCCCTGGCCACCTGATCCGAGGCGGCCGACTTCTGCGCGTCCGCAATCTGCTGTAGCGGGCGCCCATCCGGGAAGGCCAGCCCCGTCCCATGCTCTGCGGCGACGGGGAGGCGCTTCTGCGCCTGTGCGGCCGCGGCCTGCCGCGCCATCATTGCTTGCTCCCTCGCGGCCTGTGCAGCGGCCGCCGACTCCGACGCATCCACCATCTGCTGGCCAAGGACGTGCCCGTCCGGTAAGCACTGCTGCTGTGCGGCGGCGTGCTGCATCTTCACTGCCTGCACCCTCGCGGACTGAGCCGCCGCGGCCGCCAGCTGCGCCTCCGCCATCTGCTGGTTCAGCAGCGGCTGCGCTTGCTCGCGCTTGACGGCGTCCTTCCACGCCTCGGCGCGGCCCTCCTTCCGCTTCGCCTCCAAGGCCATCCGCACGACCCGCATCCTCTCGTCCTGCTCCCTGGCGAACCGCACCGCGGCGTCCAGCCGCGCGCTCCCGGCCTGCTTCGCCTCCGGCGGCGCCCTCGCGGCGTCGAACGGCCGGAACGCGGCGGCGGCGCCGACGTGCCCCGCGAGCACCCCGCGCTCGGCGGCGAGGTCGCCCCGGCCCAGCTTGAGCACGTGCTGGAGGACGGTGATGTAGGAGACGCAGCCGAAGGCCGGGTCCCGCAACCGCGCCGTGGCCTCGTACACCAGCGACTCCACGACCCCCGCGCGCTCCGCCGGCGGGACCTCGGCGAGCAGCTTGGACACGTTGCTGGCGCCGAACACCTTGTGCACGGCGGCGAACTGGTCCCCGTGGTCCGGCGGGAAGTAGGCCGCGAACGCGCAGTAGGGAACGCACCGCCGCCGGAGGTGCTTGCACCCAGCGCACGGCGGTGGGGCCGACCCCTCCGCCGACGACGTCGCCTCCGACGAGGACGCCGACATCGATCGATGGCTTCAGAGATCGACGAATGATCTGTGGTGCTGGAATAATCAGCAAGGAAGCAGAACGGAACGGATAACGAGCGAAGCAGCCAAGGAGGGGTTTACCACGCAGCCAATTAGATCAATCTGGCAGCGTACAGGAGGAGAAATAGTTGCTTGAGGCGATGCACGAGATCGACGCGTTCAGGTCCGTGGCCAAGACGAAGAGGAATGACAGCACCACTACACGAGGATCCGATGGGCCCAAGTTGGTTACGATTGCGGGTTAAAAAAATCTGGACGGGAGCATATCCCAACAACTTCAGTCATTTTTAAATCGGAATTTAAAGGAAATATATCCCCTAGAGGAAAAAATACGACTTCTTCTGTCTCTTTATATGTGACATTTTACATGTTGGAATTGATGGGTTGAGGTAAAAATAAATGATATGGTGGTATTTCGACGCTCATGCTATTTTTAATTTTGAATGCTAGAAAGTCCTATATTTAAGGACGGATGTAGTTTCTATTTTTAATTTTGAATGCTAGAAAGTCCTATTTTTAATTTTGAATGCTAGAATGTCCTACACGAGGATTCGGTGGGCCCAAGTTGGTTACGATTGCGGGTTAAAAAAATCTGGACGGGAGCATATCCCAACAACTTTGGCCATTTTAAATCGAAATTTAAAGGAAATATCCACCTAATAGAGGAACAAAAACTACTTCCTCTGTCTCTTTATACGTGACGTTTTCGAATTTTTTCCTAAGTGCAAAGCGTTTTGAGGATAGAAAAACTTTGGGTTTGATATGAGGGTCGATAGAGGAATGAGTTGAGGTAAAAATGAAGGATATTATGGTATTTTGACGCCCATGCTATTTTTGACTTTGAATGCTAAAAACCTTATATATAATTGACTTAATCGATATCTTTTGCCCCGTTTATCACCCACTCGGTGTGGTTCGCCTACATTCCCGGCCGCCCCTTCATTGTCATTGCTAGACCAACAGGCCAGATTAAGTTGGGGGCATGGGTGCACGAGATCGACATGTCATTTGGGTCATTTTGCATATGCGCTCCCAATAATTTAGCAAAAAGAAAGCAATCAATCTATGCTATATTGGTATTTGGTCGGATTAAATCAATTTGGTCTCAAAATCATCCAAATAGCTCACCAGAGTTTTAAAAACCGGAGCCGGTCCAAAAGCCGGGCCGGACCGGACCAGTAAGTCTGGTTTTCCGACCAGTAACTGGTCAAAATTCGTTGAATTTTCAAATACGTTTCAAATTCAAACTGGAAAACCGGTAACCAGAAAAACCGGACTGATAAGTATGGTTTTCCGACCAGTAACTGGTCAAAATTCATCGAATTTTCAAATACGTTTCAAATTCAAACTGGAAAATCGGTTAACCGAGAAAACTGGACCGATAAGTCCCGTTTTCGCGGGACCGGTAAGTTTGGTCTCTGCGAAAATCGGTCCGGTTTCTACCGGTTTTGTAGTCCCTGTAGCTCACTACTCAATTGCTCTTAGTGTCAGAACAAGAAAAAAAACTTTAAAGGTGTCAGTTAGTGATGAAGTTTGAAAAGGAGAGCAATATAGTTGCGAGGACATGATTATAGGTCATGGGTGGAACTATAAGGGTGGACGAAGCGTTTAAGTAGGGGGGTATGGCGGGGGGGGGGGGGGGGGGGTGGGGGGCATAGGCCTCAGTCAGCCCCTTCTCTCCCCTATTTCCATCATTTGTTTTCCACACTCAATTCGAAAATAATGTCTGTCTGAACATGTTGTTGTGTTGTTCCTTAAAGTTATCTCCAAAAAAAAAAAACAAAGACCCTAAAATCCTATTACAAATGCGGTTTGGAGAAAGTGGCTCTTCAAAAGAGCCGCACTTTGGTGTGGTGCCCGAATGCAGTGGCCACGAAGGCGGATGGTGTGCAATGTGAGGGGAGATGATGAACAGGGGTTTACCTTTTCAATTTTTCCACTTGGTTTCCTCAATTCATATTAAAAAATAACAGAAACAGAGACAGGAGTGAAAAGAAAAGACAATAAGTTTAAGGATTAACTCGCGACAGAAGGAGTGTATTTTCATATTACAATGGAAATTTTTTTGCAATATGACATCAAACCAATGTAAAGTATGCTGCAAATTTCAAACATGTACCCATACACAAAAGGGAGAGGTCTGTGATGGTATGAGGAAAAGGAAATAAAGGACATGTTCTCCTGTTCGTACATGCACAGGACAACAGGGCTTTTCAAATAATCATACTATGTGTTCTCCTGTCATCATGATTCGACCTTCATTAGTTCATAGTGATACTCTGACAAGAAAAGACTCCAAACTATTATGGCCTCTGTTTGAAACATATGACTTTTACAACAATTCAACAGCAATTGATAAAAATCCGGTAAAATTTCTCCCGTATTCACGTGTTATGCCTTGCAACTGATGAGGCCGCGGTTGTTTCGTTTCTACAGGGCCAACTGGCCGAACACCCCCCAACTCCTACATAAGCCCTCGGCCGCCGTCCAGCCGCGTCCAACGAGCACCGCGACCACCTAGACCATCGCGCCTGCCTCGCCTCCATTTCTCATCTCTCGCTTCCCTTCCTCCTCCTCGCCCCCTTGATCCTCGGCTGCCGACGAGTAGAGATCCATCCGGACCTGCTTCCCTTGGTAAGCGACGAAACACTGCTTCGCTTGCCGCTTGCTCGGAGTTGAGCTAGTTGTTCGTTTCGTTTCGATTTGTCTCCTGAACTCCGCCTAATTCCCAAATCGTTGCTTCTCTCCTGAATCTCTGGTAGGAGGAGGAGCCCCCCCGGAGAAGAAGACGATGTCAGCGCCGGGAGAGAGGCCGCGGTGCGCGGCGTGCGTGCACTCCAAGCGCAAGTGCAATCCGTGGTGCGTGTACGCTCCCCACTTCCCGCCGAACGACCCGGCGAGGTACGATGCCGTGCACAAGGCGTTCCTCCCCCGCAACATCGGCCAGCTGCTCCGCGAGCTCCCGCCGGACCAGCGCGCTGGCACCGCCAACTTGCTCGTCGACATGGCCCGGGCGCGCCCCGACGAGCGACTGGCGGAGAACTTGCAGGAGCTGCGGGACCTGCTCAACCTCGCGCGGGTGCCGGCCGCGGCGCAGGAGGCGGCTGGGCGAGCGACGTGCGCGGCGTGCAGGAAGCTCCATGTCGCGTGCGCGCCGGACTGCGTGTTCGCGCCCCACTTCCCGCCGGACGACGACGAGAACAGGTTCGGTGCCGTGCACGACGTGTTCGGCTACAAGAACGCCGCCGCCGTACTCGGCGGGCTCTCGCCGGACGTGCGGAGGGCCGCCGCCGACGCGCTCGTCTACTCCGCCCTCGCGCGCCGCCACGACCCCGTCCACGGCTGCGTCGGCGAAATCGACGCCCTCAACGCGAGGATCAAGCAGGTCTACGAGGAACTGACCGCGTCCAAAGCGGAGCTCGCGGGCTACGAGGAGGCGGCCGGCGCGCCCGCCGGGACGTCCTCCGTCGAGACGCCGCGTTACGATGCGATGGTGCTGGAGATGGCGATGCACCTGGCCGCCTTCGTGGAGGTCGCGTCTGATGACGTGCGCGTGGAGCCTGGGAGCAGCTCCGGCGTGACGGTGGCGCTCTCGGCACCACGGCCACGCGACGAAGCTGGGCCATCCCTCGTCCAGGAGAAGCAGCCGCCATCGTCGCAGGAACAAGCAGCAACTGCGGCCGTGGGAGATCCTTCTCCGCAGCCGTTCGCTGGCACTGCCGCGCCGCGGCAGGTGGTGCATGCGCAGCAGTTGGCAGCCGCGTTGGAGGCGACGAGGCAGCAGACCACGGTGGCGCACCAGGCCGCTGCGCACGCGCACGCTTGGCCCACCGGCAGCAGCTCCGGTGCGACATTGGCGTCCGCGTCGCCGTGCCAACTCCCCGCCGCGGCGTACGTGGACCAGCAGCTGGCGCTGCGGGTGGCGCGGGCGCGGCAGCTAGCCGCCTTCGTGGAGGTGGCAAGCGCGGGGGACATGACGACGGCGGAGCAGGCCGCAGCCGACGCGCACGCTGCGGCCGGGCACAGCTCCGGCGTGACGGTGGCAGTCTTGCCGCCGGATTCAGCCGAGGCCGCGCCGCCCCTCATCCAGCAGCAGCAGCCGCCGTCGCAGGAGCAAACGGAGACAGCGGCCGTCGACGTCCCTGATCCATCCCTACCCAAGGCAGACGATCAAGGCAGTGACAGGTGATCATTTACAGTTCTTGCTTGACTTGGGACCTCTGTTTGATTGTCCTGATACATTCATTCTTGTGCTCCAAGACAACTCGTTAGCTCATAGAAAATACTCGAGTGTCATGTTAATCAGTTTGATTCTTAAGAAAATGAAAAAGGATCTTTACAGTTTTCCCATGTTGTTTGTGTAATTCTGCATAGCAGAATTTCTGTGTGAAAATGCAAATTGTTTGGGAGTGCTAGAACAAGTTGATCCGGCTAGAATTGTTGGCTTTCATAAGAACAGAGATTCATGGGGCTACTTCTTGATTGTCAGTGTGATATCTGAGATGATTAGTTACTCCTTATAGCAGTATCATGTTGCGCAATGATCTTTATGAAGAACCAATTGACATCTTGCATTAGTATGGGAACCGGCTTAAGCTCCTGGATTCTTGGAATTTTTTATTCCCTAGCGAGGTATCAAAGCAGTATCCCTCTTAACGTGAATGTATAACTCATAGATCTACTATCAATGCAAGTAGTGCCCCTTTTACATCCCTGTAATGTTTCCGTCAACAGAAACCTGAACCTATTGATCAGGGTACTACTCAATACCATTAAGCAAGAGCATATATAATGCACATTTCTTTCTTACAGTGTACCCAGTATAGCAATCTGGTCATGTATATATGTGTGCTGATGTGATGCATCTCTCTCTTCCTCAGTTCTCTCTAGGTCTGTCTGACATTGTCGTGTTTGTATGTATTGTACTAATGGCATCAGGCATTGAGAATATATGCTTTATGAAACAATTTTATTTCACATACTGATACCATTTCCCTGGAACTATGCTTTGTCAGGCCGTCAGGGTCTTCATGAACCATGAGTCACCTTTTTTTTCCTCAAGGACAAATGCAACACAGAAAGAGTGGTACAGAGAAAGGCGTTTACCATGGATCATTATTGTAGAAGTTGTCCAAGAGGAAATGATGAAGTGGGATAAACATACAGAGAGGAGAAGTTGGTTTGGGATTTATTTGTAGAAACGCTTTAAAAAGTGTCGCTAGTTTTAGTTTTTACTTGGAAAAATTGTTTGTTCTGATAGTTCAAAGACATTATGTCGGTATACCATATGCTCCTGTACATTGTCTGAATTTTCTGGGTGGATACATATCACCATTGATTAATACTGTTTAGATGCTCAGTGAGATGTTTTGCTTATGGAAATGACACGGTGGTTATTTGCTGGCACTGATCTACAATTTTGCTGGCTGCAACTTGTATGCTTTGCATTTCAGTGATTTGGCATTCAGTTACATTTGTGCTGCTGGAGATGAAAGAGAGGCCGGAGCATCCCTGCGTGCTCCTTTCTGATCTCAGATTTATTTGTCACAGAGGATATTTCTTCTTGAGGGGACAGACTACAGAGGATAGCTGGTTCTTTTTTACTGTCAGGGAAGTTGTTCCGGTTGTTACCTTTTGCTACTCAGCTTTATTTGTTTCTGGGAAGAAAACGATTGGGGGGATGCTATTTTTTTTTTCACGTTCCACTACGTTCACTGCTTGTTTTTCGCTTCATTTTATTCTAATCCGACATGGCAAACTTTTTGTTTTCCGTTACATAAAACTGCTTTTTTTTTTGCGACGGATAAAACTGTTTTTATTTGTTATTGCATGGTATCGTACAAGTAATCAAACCCTATGAGTTGTACAAACCAAAGAGAGAACAATAAAGGCAAGGCCTCCTCATATTTTGAGTCTCCGTTCATCACCTGTTTTGTGAATGAATATGGACAGTTAATTTTTCTGATCATCACGATCAAAATAACCACGTAATCCCACATGATTGGCCTGGATCAAAATGACCACGTAACCTGTTAAATATATCTGTTAACAGAAATTGGAATTCACAGCTTGTGATTCAGAGCTATTTGATTGCTAGAGTGACCTCTTGATGGTTGGTTAGTTTGTCCCCTATAATAGTATCAAGTTGGGACATCAAATGGATATCCTGGATGACTTTATGAAGCATTAATTTGTTAGATCAAATTGATCTTAAACTTAACAGGATCAAACTAGAACAGATAGATCACACCTAGATACCTTAGATTAAACCTGAATTGATGACGCTTAGGACTTACCAGCCATGATGACGCCTTGGTTAGTCCTTAAATGAGGTGCAGACTATGTAGAACTCGATGTAGATGAAGTAGAGCAGGTGGTAGTCGATGTAGATCGAAGGGCACGGAGCTTCCAGCCTTCCAGCACCTTAGGGATCGGTAGAGGTAGGGTTATGGTTAACCCTAAAACTAAATTCGTGAATAACTCACGATTAGGGAAAACCAGGGGTTTCCCCTTGGTTATATAGTGCTGTAGGCTTGGGGCCGGGCCCTTAGGTGGGCCGAGTTTGCCTCCCGATCAAGGCAACTAAACAGGGTATTAGTTGAATTCGGATTGGGCCTTTAATGGCCCAATTAGTTCTTGACCGAGGTCAAACTATTAATTCCAACATAATTGACATGCTAGTTCCCTTGCATTTCAAAGATATCAGCTTGAGTGTCTGGATTCTTTTACATCTTCGGTTCCTAGCTAGGCTCAGAAGCAATTCCAGTAAATTGTGCACATATATGCATGTATAAAAATAGTATCAGCCATATTAAGGTCAGGTACCCTGAAACAATGTTTCCGTCGCCTGAAACTATATGTATGACTTAGGTTTGTTAAATTTTGAATCAACGGACACCATATATAACAGCTACATGCATCACTCGATGCAGAGGCTGAAATATTGAAATATATTCCCTATTCTAAAAAAAAGGGACACCATATATCAAATTTTGGAGGGAAGTGAGTTAATTCTGGCTGGAAGTCTCTGCTTGGTTTATGCTAGGGAGATCTCTTTTTTGGACATCAAAACCTGTCAAATGCTAAAACTGAAATCATCAATTGTACATCTAGACTAGTATTCAGGGAGATTTTGTTATTACGGAGTGCCCTTTTGACTTGGAGTATCATGTTGTGACTTCATGAAATGGCTATCCTGGTGATGACTTGTTAGCAGTTCTTAAAAATCAAATTGAAATGCTAGCTTGAGCTCCTTGATTCATAGCTTCTGTTTCTAGCGTCATTCAGGAGCATTTCCCACCATTTGCGCAAATGCTCAGAGATAACAATTATCAAGTACTACCTCCGTTTTTGTTTTGAAGTCGTTCGGACACAAAACTTAATGCAAATTTGCACTAAACATCGTGTCCTAATGACGTCAAAATAAAACTGGAGGGAGTACAAATCAGTCATGCTAAAAATGTGCAACATCTGAAATCACAATACTACCATTTTTTTTTATTTTGGACAGTCATATTGCTTTTACAGACTCTAAAATATTTATGTCAACAGAAATTGTCATTACAGTGGCAGGATCCTGCTAACAAATAGCTTAGCTATTAGTATGAAGATTGCAATGCTTGGAAGCGGAGACAATTAACCGTGCTAGTGCGTCCATATTGGTTCCAGACAACATAGGGTGCTACTTAATGAATTATATGATGGTTGTTCTGTGAGTAAACTCTGTTCATTGGATAGCAAGAGTTCAGAGTACACCTCAGTTTTGATGGTTAGGAGACACTTGCCAACGCTTTTACAGTTCAATCTGTGTATTATGCACAGCAGTAGTCATCTTTCTAGTGTAGCAGTTTGGTGTTATAATGCTCAGACATTATTGTCTTATGTGTATGAACTGTACTCTGGGCATCAGGCATGTGATATATGCAGTTCTTGAACCCTTTTTATTTCACAAACTGACATCATTCTCCTGGAAATATTCTTTGTCATCAGGATCTTCGTGAGTTGCCTTCCCTTCTTCAAACAAATGCCAGACTGACGTTTTTCATGGACAGTGAAAAGATGCAAGGTGTGTGCAGAAGGGAGCAACAAGCATGAACAAGAACAAGCACAGAAGTGGAAAGGAACTGCCGAAGCTTATTGCTTTTTTTTTCCCCTGAGACTTTAGTACTATATTACCTACACACCTCCGTACGTTTTGTGCATTTATGTGCGTCTATCAAGAAACGTATGTTGTCAGTTTTTTGCCGCGGGTTTTCACTTGTTAAAACTGTCATGCCACTGTGTGTACCAAGGGATAGAAGCATTTTGGTGCTGAGTTGCCTGATGTCTGGTGCTAGTATCACGTGATGGATTTTTGAGAAGTTATTCCTTTCCGCTTTGGGCAATGCATATGTAACTAAATATTGTGTCTACCTGAATTCAAAAGATGCATTGTTCAATGATCTTGATGTCTGTTTTCATATGTGACATGCACTTAATTAGAAAAAAGGATTGTTTGTTCTTATATTACCTCCAGGGCATTATGTTGGTATATCATCTCTTTGCACATTGCATGAACTGAACTTTACGGTTGCGGTACATTTCACCTTTGAGAAGTGTTGTTAAGCTCAGAGAAATGTTTCGCTTACGGAAATGACATGCATGGTTATATGCTGGCATTGATTTAATGAATTGTTTTGCCGGCGGCAGCTTGTATGTTTTGCCTTTGCCAACGCTCGGGTGCCCGAGTGGTCAGAGCACTCAGCTCCGGGAGCTTCGGCTCCTGTCGACCCGGGCATGTGGCTGAAATATGCCACGCTGCAGTGCAGAGTAAAAAAATCCCCTCGTCCTCCCTGGGTCAAAGCACATGGTAAAGACTCGCGCCGGAGCTCACAACGGCCAGCTGAGTCTCTGTGTAGGATCGGGGAGGGGGTTCGAGGGTTTTCTCGACCTGCGTGAGAGGTTATTCTCCTTAGTAAAATGCCGTTGGGAGCGGTCTTCCCCGGCAGGTCGAGTATGTTTTGCCTTTCAGTGATTGGCATTCAGTTATATTTCTGCTACTATTATTTTGTTTGAAATGGTACATTTCTGCTACTGCAGATGGAAGAGAGGAGCGTCCCTGCGTGCTCCTTTGATCTCCTCTTTTGTGATTATTTATTATTTTCTAAGATGGTACTACGTAGCAGAGGATATTTCTTCTTTGAGGATACAAGGACAGTTGGTTCTTTTCGACTGGAAGGGCAGTTAATTCTTCCTAACAACGTATTAAATTTGTTTCATCCGTCGTCATCACTCTTCATGATCAAAATGACCATGTGATTTTTAAGTGTAATTTCAACTGGCCAACTTCTCGGTGCAACCTTGCTCTCCGCTTGGAACGAGTGAATTTTCACACACAGTGAATTTTACCCTGTTTTTGACGGCCCTGTAAAATCATCAGCCTGTAAAAAAAGAGGTGCCGTGCGTGCTTAGCTTTTCTTCCAACAAACCGAACCGAGCAACGGACCGAGGGCCCCACTCCACCTCTCTCTATATAAGCTGTCAGGCCGCGGCCGCCGTCCGGCAGCCGCAGAACAACTCCTCCCCTCCATTTCTCCCCCTCGTCTCATCGTCGTCAACCTTGCCTTGGTAAGGAAGGAATCTCTGCTTCGCTTGCAGCTCGCTCGATCGGAATGTTTCTGTCGCTTCGTTTTCGTTCGAATTCCTTCCTGCTGATTCCAAATCTCCGTTTCTAACGTGCTTGGGTTTCTGGAAGGTTCCAGAAGAAGGAGGCGTCGAAGGCGATGTCGTCGTCCGGGAAAGGGAAGGAGGTGGACACGCGATGCTCGGCGTGCCAGTATCTCCGGCGGCAGCAGTGCGTGCCGGGATGCGTGTTCGCGGTCTACTTCCCGCGGGACGACCCCCAGGAGAGGTTCGCCACCGTGAACGAGGCGTTCGGCGGCCCCGAGGAAGTCGCCCGGCTCCTCCTCAGCCAGCAGCCGGGCCTGTGGGCGGAAGAAGTCGCCCAAACCCTCGTCGACGAAGCAACGCAGCGGTTGGCGGCGGGCGCGCAGCAGCAGCAGCTGAGCGGCTCGGCGGGAGGGGTGGTGGTGCCGTTGCTGCCATGGGGAGTGAGCCCGCCCTGGGCGCCGGACGGCGTCTTCACGGCCCACTACTTCCCGCCGGGCGATGACCCGGCAAGGTTCGCCGCCGTGCACGCGTCGTTCGACGCCAACAACGTCGCCCAGTACCTCCGAAACTGCTCGCCGGGCCAGCAGACGGAGGCCGTCCACCACGCCCAGCAGCAGCAGCCGAGCGCCGCGGCGGGAGGTGCTGTGCCGCCTCACCCGCCGCCGACAAGAGGGAGCCGGCCGTGCCTGGAATGCAAGCACCGCCGCTGTGGGTGCGAGCCGGGCTGCGAGCTCGCGCCGTACTTCCCGCCGGACAGCGATACGGCGAGGTTCGAGGCCGTCCACAAGGTGTTCGGCATGGAACAGTTGATCGCGCGCTACAGGATGATGGAGGTCGCGTCCGTGCGCTTCGTCCCCGCACAAGTGCCGCAGGAGGTGATAGCAGGTGCCTGCTGCGGGCGACACGATGGCCGGGATCACCAACTTCGAGACGCCCATGGAGGACCAGCAGTGGGCGGACGGCGTGATCGGGGAGCTTCTGGAGCAGCCCGCGGCCGCCGACGTGCCCGGGAGCAGCACCGGCGTCGCAGCGGCGTTCCCGGAGCCAGCTGCGACCGTGCCAGCCTTCCTCATGCAGCATCCTCCGCCGCAGGCGCCAGCAGCAGACGCCGGCGTCCAGGATACAGGCCTCCCGGATTTGAACTCTTCTACAGGTACTGAACTCCTCTTCCTCCAATCCTCCTCTTCGCGTTCAGTTCTGTACTCAGGTTTAGGATGTCATGCACCTGTGTTTGATTGTCTTGTGACATTCCTCATCTCTGAGACGAATAATCGATCAGTGCGTGAAAGTAGTACATGTATGAACCCAATTATCCGAAGATATCATAGAGTAATCCTGTTTCGTTCTATAAAGGTGGTGAAGCAAATCCTTACAGTTTGTCGATGTCTGCTCTTTGAGCTCAGTAAATTTTTGTGAGTGAATCAAACTTGTTTGCCGGTGCTAGTTATAAACATGTACATGTTTCTGAGCTCTCTAGAACCGTCCTGTACATTTACTGAATTACACAAGAGAAGTTGCTCTCTGAAACTGATGTGCTGTACCTACTACCTAGTTAATTCTCTATCCGATCGTTTTATACTATATGACTTTGGTTAGTTCAATTTTGAACCAACCAACATCATATATCCAATTTTAGCGGGAGGTAAGTTAATTCCGGTTTTGATGTTGCTTAATGACTATGATGGTTGTTCTGTGAGTAAACTCTGTTCATTCAATAGAAAGAGTTCAGATCTTTGGTGATGGTTAGGAAACACGTGTCCAACTCTTTTACAGTTAAATCGGTGTATTCATGAAATGGCCATCTTGGTGATGACTTAATAGCAATTCTGAAAATTCATTGAAATGGTAGCTTCCGCACCTTGATTCACAGTTTCTCTTTCTAGCATCGCTCAGGAGCATTTCCCATCATTCTGTGCACATGTTCACATATGCAAGCATCTAGTATCAGTCATGCTACAAATGTGCAAAAATCTGAAATCAAATTTGATAGCATTTTGAATTTTGTTAGTGGTATTTCTTTACAGACCTGTTAGTGGTTCAGGGCTATTTGATTGTCAGTGTCCTATTATGGTTTGGTTAATTTCTAATACGTACCTTGGATGACTTGATGAAGCACTAACTAACATGCTACTCCCTCCATTCTTTTTATGATGTCGTTCAGACAAATCTTTGTAGTTCATTTGTAGCTCATTCTTGTTGTCTGAAACGACAACAAAAGAAAAGAGAATGGAGGGAGTAGTTCACTTGCATTTCATGGAAATTTGCTTTGAGTTCCTTGATTCTAACATCTTCGTTCACTGGATTCTGACAACTTTTCTTCGGTTCCTAGGTTTGACATTGCCGCCGCGCCTCCCGCCGCCGCTCGGCATGGACCAAATCTGGGAGATCCTCCTCCGCCTCCCGCCAAGTGCCCCTGCAACCCGCGTGCAGGCCATGTTGGTCTGCCGGACGTGGCGTGGGATCCTCACCGACCACGCCTTCATCCGCCGCTACAGCGACTTCCACCGCACCCCACTCATGCTGGGCCTCATCGTGAACACGGACGAGGAGGAGGACGAGGAGGAGGAGGACTACGACGACGACGACCTCCCCTTCGCCGAGTTCCTCTACGTCGTCGACTCCGTCTCCGTCGCCAAGTTCGTCCCCGCCGCCGACTTTCACCCGTCCGTGCTCCAGCACATGCGGTGCCACGTGCTGGACTGCCGCCACGGCCACGTCCTGCTCGTGCGCGAGGACTCGGGCCAACTCGTCTATTGGAACCCACTCTCCGGCGTGGTGGGCAACATCCCGGCGCCTGCAGGCCAGTCACAGAGGTACGGATACTCCAACGCCGCCGTCGTCTGCACCAGGGGCTGCGACCACCGCGCGTGCAGCAGCACCCCGTTTCTCGTCGCCTTCGCCGGCGTCAAGAGTGATCGCGTTCGCGTGCACGCGTGCCTTTATTCGTCCATCACCGGAGAATGGAGCACACGTACGTCGATGGATCCTGACCGTGAGGACTATGGCATCCTCGAAGAACCCGCCGCCGTCGCCGGGGACGCCGTTGTCTTCAACGGCGAGGACTCGACGCTACTTGTCTACAACATGGTGGATCGACACCTTTCGCTGATCGAATTGCCTAATGGAATTGATCAGATCCGACTACTGTCGTCAGAGGATGGTGAACTGAGGTTTGCCAGCCTATACGACAACGCCATCAGCCTCTGGTCCCGCGACGCCGTCGCCGCTGCGTGGGTGCTATCAAAGACCGTGAGCCTTCAAAACCTGCCTTCCGGCCCCATTATTTCTCTCGGTGGTTTCTCTGATATAGCAGATTCCATCTTCCTGTTCGGAGATGATGGCACTGTCAGTTCCTTCAGTCTGACGTCCTTCGGTACCACCAGCGTGTGCCGTATGGCCGGCCCTATTCAGATGCTGTTTGCTTACTACAGTTTTGAGTAGTCTGATTCGTTGCAAGACCTTTGTTGTTCCTTTGACTGAAAGCTGAATTGGTTCTTTTCACTGAAAACAGAATCAGAGCGTTTCATTTTGAGTTCCTTCTGAACGTGATTGCAGTTTTAGCACTCCTTCTCTCTTGTGAAGGCGGGCATATTGCTAGTTGATAAAAAAGGATGCACATTTATTTTGCTGCAGAAGATCATACGGATTCTGAATAAGCGGATTTATATCTGTGTAATTTTAGCCCACAAGTCGCCAGCTCATTTTGAACTCAACCACTAATCCCCATGGGATTCTAGCCTATCGAGGCAATGGCAGAGTGTCAGCAGCTCGCTGCGGATTGCTTCAGTCTCACGAGAAAAAAAAGTTGAAGGAGTACGATTGTGCATAAGTAATAAATTACAGTGTTTTGAGTTTCTCACATGCTCATGTTCTTTTATTTTTAAATGAAAGGAATCATATTCGTTCCACAGTTTCATAGCTAAAGCACAGGAGTGCACATATCTAGAATAGGACACGGCACGGTTATGAGGTCACTGCTTAGTACTCACTCCGTTTTTAATTATATGACGTCTTTGACTTTTTCGTTGAACTTTGACCAACAATATATATTTAAATAATTACTTTTTAAATATGAAATGAATATCATTGAATTCATCATCAAAAGCACTTTAAGATTAACTTATACACTTAGCTATTTACAAAAATATTTTGAATAAGACGAACGGTCAAACATAACCAAAAAAGTCAACGGCGTCATATATTAAAAAACAGAGAGAGTAGTTAGTAGTGAAAAGCTGACACCATATCTGCTAATTTCTCCTTGACCAGAAGCCATTTGCATTAACAGCTCAAGTTGAATCACCGGCTCTTGGACCGTCATTCATAAAGGCCGCTCCCAACAACTGCAATAAAACAAAACACACACACACACACACACACACAAAGAAAATAAACATCAGATGGTTGAGAAGCTCTAAATTAACATTAGTTTTAACCAGCCAAAAACAAGCAAGCAACAGTGACTAGGGTCTGTTTGGGAGGACTTCTCAAAGTGCTTCTGCTCTAGATTCTATAAGAAGCTAGCCAAACAATTTAAGAAAAGAAAAAGATTCTGCTTCTCCCCTGAAGAAGCGCTTCTCAACTTTATACTAGAATCTAAAAGCTATAAAAACACAGTTTCTCATGACTTATCTCATCTACTTTTGCATTAGTTTCATAAGAGAAGTTGTTTTGTCAAACAGTTCAAAAGGTGCTTGCATAGAAATTGTTTTTCTAGAGAAGTTGTTATGGTGAAGATCTCTCCCAAACACACACTTAGTTGCCCACAAGACCCACTAGGTAACAAGTACTCAACTCTGGTTCTAGTTAATTGATAACTATTAGACAATTTGATTGGTTAATTTTAACACTAGAAAAGTTTTTCTAACAACGTCAATTAAATATAAGGCGGAGTAACTATATTTGATCACCACAAGATTTTAGACTCGATCAGAAAGGGGGAGAAAACCTATATTTCCCTGTTTCTTTAGCACTAATTCATCAACGTTCTTTGCATGATGCTATTGTAATAAGGTGACATTGACAACAATCACGTCTACAGAATGTAAATTGTTAATATAAGTGAAGGACTAAAAGAATGTTAGTGCAGACATATCAGGAGTTTGACATTTTGGTTAAGTACTTTCATTGAGCACACCGTCGTCCATAGTACTATTATGTAACTTGATATAACTCGTATCATCTGAATATATATATATGTATATGGTCTCGATCAAAAAAGACTCATATATATAAGAGAGAGGAAGTTAATTACAGTACTTGGTTTCATGGGGCCGGGATGAGGCAAGTACGTTACCTGCTGGAGTGCAGAAGCTCGCATAGGGGACAATAGCAAGGATGTGGTGACGGTCATCAGAGAAGTCATATATCTTCCTTACCCGTCGAAACTTCAAATCAATAACGAAGATCCCAATGCAGGTACTGATGAAAACGACGCTACAGGCGTTCTCAGCAGCAACCACTCTTGCACTAGCTCTACGGTGGGAGTCCTGCGAGAGCTGAGAAGAAGGGAGCAGCTTATCGAGGCTATAAACTCTTTGTTGAGCCCATCTGCCGTCTCCATCCCTTGACCACGTGTAGAGCTCGGACTCGAGCACCACCGCGAGTCCAAGCCCACCGTCCTCCGCTGTCATGAGGGCGATGCACTTACCCTTACTTTCTGATGGCTGGCTGATCAATGATAGGCTTTCTGATGGCTGTTTGGACATGTCGTACTCCAAGATCATGCTCTTTTCACACTTGAAGTAGAGCGCATTCCCGATGAGAGCATTGCGTCCTCTCATTATACGAAGAAACGGGTGCAGCTGTGCAGAGATGGGCACGCCCCACGCGCGTTGCTCCGACGAGTAGATGCAGGCGGAGGTGAGCCCCTCTTCCGTGGCGACGACGACCACCCGGAAGGTCGGGCTGTCGTCGACGTGGTGGTCGCCGCAGAGCAGCAGCGCGGCGCTCCATCCCTCCCTACGCGCCAACCTGTCCATGGGCGTGCTCATCGGCACCACGGGAAGCCTCCACGCCTCCCCCGTGATCATGGGGTCCCACACGATGAGGTGCAGCCTCACGGATTTAGGCCTGACCACCACCACGTCGTGCTTGTCGTAGAAGAGGACGCGGCCGTGGCGGGCGTCGACGGGGCGCCAGCTGGGCATGAAAGCGCGGGGCAGGCGGCGGAAGGAGGGGCTTAGCGGCAGGAAGCCGGTCTCGCCGGGGTCGGAGAAGGTGTCGGAAGGTTTGCAGATGCCGCAGAAGAAGCCGAGCACCGGCGGCGGTGACGCCCGGCGGCCGTGGAACTCGCGGAACCGGCGGTGGAAGCCGGGGCCGGAGACGAGGCGGCACCAGGTCTTGGAGACCAGGGCGGCGCTCAGGAGGCTCCCGGGATCGTCGGGCGGGAACCGGAGGAGAATCTCTTCGACGATGTCGTCCATCAGTGACGGCGACGATCTCATCAGTGAAGTGCCTGTAGCTAGCTAGTCGATCTGGTTCGCCGTACGTTGTGGGCAGGCAGCGGCGGAGCTAGGGCCCGATCGGTGCTCGCCGCGTATTCTTCTCTTCTTCGATCTCTTCCAAACTCTATTCCTAAAAGAAAAGACTAATTAACCAACGTCTTTCTGTGTCCGCCTCAACCCGAGTCCGCCTCCCCTACTAAACAGCGGCTTAATTAATTCAGCCTCCGCGAGTCCGGCCGCTTCAAGCGCTTGGAGTCCCGCCTCCGAGTACGTACGTACGTACGTACGATCCCTCTCTCTACTGCCGTAACTTGACCTCCAATCCCTATCGATGAGACTGGGACTGATCCAGATCGGTGCAAGGGATATATATATATAGGTCGGTCGGTGAGTGCATGAAAGAAGCAGACGCATCTCGAACTATGCCGTTCACCGCCAGTTTTGCACTTAGAATTAACTGACTTGAAAGCCGAACTTATTGCTTCTTGGACTAATTAGAATTAACTGACGACGGTACTGCACACGGTACTCTCTGATCGATCTGCCGATGCTTCTCCACATCTGGGAGGGCATCGACCTATGCTTGAATATGGTACTATGGTTTCCGCTTGCTAGCTCGCTGATAATCCACATCATGCCTCAAAGGCGTTGTCAGAGATTGCCCTGTTCAAGAGAAGCGCATGCAGGAACCAACAATAATGGCCTTGGTGAGTCCTGCTTGCTAGGATTTTAATTAGGAACCGTTCTGTACCATGTGCTTGATATATAGGTCTACAAAACTGACCATTAGTTAACTTCAATTGATGCAAATTTTCTCCTTTGAAATTTATATTTTTAAAAGTTTGCTTGTAAATTAATTATGATATGGGACCTACTGTAGTGGAAGAGAACAAGAGAACAGTTCATTTGAGGCTAGCAGTTCATTTGAGGCTAGCAGTCAACCTATGGTGGCACTGCTAGATACATGATATATTGATGAAATATAGTTGAATATCAGTTCCATGATTCTGCTGTTTCCCAATTTTATATCATGTTCCTTTAACGTGAATATGACACGTACGTTAAGAGATTCTAACAGCAGAGAGACATGGAGAAATATGCATCTATAGTGATTAATTATTTTGCATTGACGGAGAGCATGTCTTTCACGGTATTTTTAGTTATTCATAAGCATGTTTGATAAATTCTATTTCACTTAAAGTGGCGCATAAATGATCTAAACATATAGCTTATGGGGCTGTCTAGACGCCACCCGGGCAAAAAACGGATCCCCCGCACCCGAATTTCCCACCGTTGGATGAAGAGATCGTGCGGCTCAGGGACCTTCTTCCTCCTCCAACCTCACCGCCCCCACCCTCGCCCCCACGCGCCGCCGCCCCTTGCCTCGGTGGGCTAGGGCGTCGCCGGAGCTCCGGCGAGGCCCTAGCCCGCCGAGGCAGCCGCCCTCCGCCGCCCCCACCTCCGCCGTCGTCTTCCTCGCCCCCGCCCAACCCTGGCCCGACCGCCATCTCCCGCCGCCCGCTCCGGCGGCGTCCCTGCCGCCTCCGCCTCCGCCGTCTCTCCCGCCACCACCGTCGGGCCGGCCTGCCTCCCCCGGCCCCCCTCTTCTATGTCCGGTGGACTCCGGCGACCCCCAATCCCGGAACCCTAACCCCAATCCCTAACACTAACCTCGCCGGAGAGGTCGCCGGAGTTGGGGAAGAAGCTTGGAGGTCACGCCGGAGTAGGAGAAGGAGGATGCTGGCTTGCAGCGGCTTCATAAAAATTCGGGTGGTGGCTTCCTTCAAAACACCCGAGTGGATTATAGCAATACCTTAGCTTATCGTAGCGGCTGGTGCACTTACTTAACTCCGCTTGCACTGTTCATCTATTTTGTGAATGATATATTGACGGTTAATTCTTCCTAGCAAATTAACGTTGTTTAATTCATCAGTCATCACTCATCATGATAAAAAACAAAATGACCATGCGATTTTGAATTGTAATTTCATCTGGCCAGCTTCTCGGTGCATCCTTGCTCTCCGCTTGGAACAAGTGAATTTTACCCTGTTCTTGACGGCCCCTGTAAAATCCTCAGCCTGTAAAAAAAGAGGTGCCGTGCTTGCTTAGCTTTTCTTCCAACCAACCGAACTGAGCAACGGACCGAGGCCCCACTGCAACTCTATATAAGCTGTCAAGCCGCGGCCGCCGTCCGGCAGCCGCAGAACAACCTCCGCGCAGATAGATCGCCACGCTCTCCACGCCTCCATTTCCCTCCCTCGTCTCACCGTCGTCAGCCTTGCCTTGGTAAGGAAGGAATCTCTGCTTCACCTGCTGCTCGCTCGATCGGAATGCTAATATCTGCTTCTATCGCTTCGTTTTCGTTCGGATTGCTTCCTGCTAATTCCAAATCTTATCGTGCTTGGGTTTCTGGAAGGTTCCAGAAGGAGGAGGCGTCGAAGGCGATGTCGTCGTCCGGGAGCGGGGAGGAGGTGGAGTCACGGTTGCGGTGCGCGGCGTGCCAGCATCTCCAGCAGCTGGAGTGCGACCACCCGGAGAGGTTCGCCACCGTGCACGAGGCGTCCGACGCCGACGACCAGCAGTCGGGCCCGCAGCTGGCGGCAGGCGCGCAGCAGCAGCAGCACCGCGGCGGGAGGGGCGGTGGTGCCACCGCCATGTGCAGTGAGGGAGCCGTGCGCGGCGTGCCAGTATCTCAGGCTGCGGTGCGTGCCGGGCTGCGTCTACGCGGCCCACTTCCCGCCGGGCGACGACTCGGCAACGGCAAGGTTCACCGTCGTGCACATGGCGCACGGCATCAACACTACCAACTACTTCACAGAGTACCTCCGAAACCGCCCGCCGGAGCAGCATACGGAGGCCGTCAACGCGCTAGTCCAACGGGCGACGGAGGAGATGAATCGCGTGATGCCACCGCTTCTGGAGGAGATCCGGAAGAATAATGAGCGATTGCGCTCCGCCACCGGAGCGGAGGCCGTCGAGCAGCCCGCGGCCGACGTGATGGACATGGACGACGTGATACGGGCGTCTAAGGAGGCGTTTCTGAAGCAGCGCGCCGCCGACGTGCCAGGGAGCAGCAGGGCGGCGGTCCCGGAGCCAGCTGCGACCGCGCCAGCCTTCCTCATGCAGCAGCCTCCGCCACAGGCGCCAATAGCAGCCGCCGACGTCCAGGATGCGGGCCTCCCGGAGGCAGACGATGCAAGTGGCAAGTCTTCTACAGGTATTGAACTCTTCCTCCTCCTCGCGTTCAATTCTGAACTCAGATCAATTTCGGCTGTCATCCGTACGTGTTTGATTGTCTTGTGACATTCCTGTTCTCTCTTCTCTGAGACGACCTATCAAGTAATCCGTGCGTACAAGTAACACGTATCAACCCAATTATCTGAATACAGTAATCACTCGTTCTGTAAAGGTGGTTAAGCAAATCCTTACAGTTTTTCGATGTATGCTAATTGAGTTCAGTAAGTTTTTGTGAATGAATACAACTTGTTTGCCGATGCCAATTACTAACATGTACATGTTTCGATCTGAACCCAATGGACTGTCCCGTAGATTTTCTGAACTACACCAGAGAAGTTTGTATCTAAACTGAATGTGGTGAATCTAGTTAGCACTCTCTCCGATTTTATATATGACTTTGGTTAGTTCAATTTGGAATCAACTGAAATCATATATCAAATTTTTGAGGGAAGTGAGTTAATTCTGGCTGGAAGTCTCTGCTTGCTTCATGCTAGGGAGATCTCGTTTTTGGACATCAAAACCCGGTGAAATGCTACAACTAAAATCATCAATTGTACATGTAGACTAGTATCCAGGGAGATTTGATTATCATGGAGTGCCCTTTTGACTTGGAGTGTCGTTGTGGCTTCATGAAATGGCTATCTTGTTGATGACTTATTAGCAGTTCTGAAAAATCGATTTAGGTGCTACATTTAGCTCCTTGATTCATAGTTTCTGTTCCTAGCGTCGTTCAGGAGCATTTCCCACCATTTGTGCACATGCTCAGAGATACAGCTATCAAGTACAAATCAGTCATGCTAAAAATGGGCTACATCTGAAATCACATTACTCTCATTTTTGAATTTGGTCGGTGATATTGCTTTTACAAACTCTGTAAAATATCTCTGTCATCAGATAGCTGTCATTACAGTGGGATCCTGCTAGCAAATAGCTTAGCTATTATGAATAATGGCATGCTTAGAAGTGGAGACAAAATTAACCGTGCTAGTGCGTTCATGTTGGTTTCTGTCAACATAGTGTGTTGCTAAATGATTATGATGGTTTTTCTGTGAGTGAACGAACTCTGTTCATTGGATAGAAAGCCTACAGAGTACAAATCAGTTTTGATGGTTAGGAAACAAGTGTCCAACTCTTTTACAGTTAAATCTGTGTATTATGCACATCAGTAGCCATCTTCTAGTGTATAAGTTTTTTTTCTTTGGGTGCGAATGTTCAAGTGTATAACGCCAGACATTGTTGGCAGATGGGTATGAACTGTGCTCTGGCATCAGGCATTTGATATATGCAATTCTTCAACCAACTTATTCCACACACTAACATTATTCTCCTGGAAGCATGTGATATATGCAATTCTTGATCCCATTTTATTTTACACACTGACATCATTCTCTTGGAAATATGCTTTGTCATCAGGGTCTTCGTGATTTGCCTTTCCATCTTCAAACAAATGCTAGACAGACGTTTTTCATGGATCAGTGAAAAGATGCAAGGTGTGTGCAGAAGGGGGGCAACAAGCATGAAAAAAAATCAAGAACAGAAGGGGAAAGGAACTGCCGAAGCTTATTTTCTTTCATTTTTCTGAGACTTTAGTACTATATTACCTACATACCTCCGTACACTGTGTGCGTTGATGTGCGTCTATCACCAAACATATGTCGTCAGTTTTTGGCCGCAGGTTCTCAATTGTTACTGTCATGCCACTTGTGTTCTAAGGGATAGAAGCATTTCGGTGTTGAGTTGCCCGGTGTCTGGTACTAGTATTACGTGATGGATTTTTGAAAAGTAATTCCTTTCAACTTTAGGCAAATGTAGTGTCTACCTGAACTCAAGATGAATGGTTCAATGATCTGGTGATGTCTGTTTTCATATGTGAGGTCCACCAAGCACGTACTGAATCTGGTTGCTAGGTCTCTGCATCGTTAACTGATCATGTCAGGTTCCTTTACTAGTTGCATATATTGATGCACCAGCGGCCTTGGCTCGGCAAACGCGGCGAGCTGCCCCTGCCGGCATCGTGCAGCCGCCATGCAAAGCCGTGCTCCAGTTTCGCCACTCCTAGTTCATGTATTTCCAGTTCCTAGCTTCCAAGCAATTCCCATCGCTTTCACATACTCCATCAATCACGAATTGAGAAAAATAACATGGAGCAATTCAAATCGTAGGACGATGGATTAAAGATTTTTGAAGGATCTGCTACCACAATTTTGTTCTTCTCGAACACTGGAGTCTACAAGGAAGAAGACTACAAAACAATGTGAAACAGTTAAAGTGATAACCCAGTGCCTTATACTTCGGGCGCATACAACACATTACTCATGCCCTTACATATGTGAAATTCTGTGCATATTTCTGGCCTAGAGAAATTGCATAACGTCTGACAGAACTCCTTGGCCTCGTTTTCATCAACTGAATGATCGAAAATTACTGTCAACTTTTTTAACACTGTTGCCCAGCTTAATAGTTGCTTCACAAAAGAAATTTCACATTCAGATCCCATCACGCCAATGATTTCTACCTCTTGAAGGCAATACAACACTAGTTCTTCGGTTTTCCAGTGTGCATGCTGACCACAAATACAACCGAGTGAACAAGCTGGTGCCTGAAACAAGAATCATAGTACTTCATAAGACTAACTGACATTGGTGGATGATATCAAACGACATAAAACTAGATTACTATCAGATTGCCTCAAAATGCTAGCACGGTATCAACAACAATAGCCAAAGGATCCCACCCAGACATTAGTCTGAAGCTAATGGATTGCTACAATATGGTTGTTCTGAGCTAATAGAGTGGTCTAATGAACATAATTATTCATAAATTTAACCAATCCCACGGTATCATGCTAAAAACATCCTACTTGTGGCGCTTATGGTGCAGGAGCTTCTCCTAGCCTTGTACTTTACTCTCAATTAAATGACACATGGGAAACTGCTTGTCACGGTTAGCTATGCAATTTAGTCACTTTCTTAATGAAAAATTGCCTAGCTCCTCCTAGGTAGGATCTTGTTGTTTTCTTAAAATAAAATGACACGAGCTCTCCTATGTTGTTCAAGAAGAAAATGGAACGTTACGTATTTAAGATGAAGATGATTTATAAATTGTCCTTAGGGCTTAGGTTATCCATTAGAAATACAGGAACTTTCAAAAACCGTGCACTCAGAGCTTACTATTATCGCCTAAGTATTATCAAGTTCAAGCTTCTCGTGCAACAACTCAACTAGCTGCACAGTCATATTTCAAAGAGGCTGACAATGATTAAAAATAATAACACATACTTGCAACAGAAAGAGACTCAGCCAAAACTCATTGCTCTAAAATGCATTCTTAAAATTTGGAGAAATAAAGAATCAAGACATATATTTACATCAGATAAACTTTGCAGCAGAAATATAAGCATGTAAGGGCTACTAGCAGATTAGCCATTGGTGAGCCAATAAATGCAAATGCATCTATTAATAAACAAAGGACAACTTTACATCCATATCGGTGCGATAAAGTTTCAGATTCAGCAACAAAGGATAACTTTACCTCCATCTCGAGTTTCAGGTTCAGCATGTTGATACCAGAACACAACCTGAGAACATGGAATGTGCTGGCCCCAAAGGCATGTCCATTTGCCATTACAAGCATGTGCAAATTCGTGATGTCAAGGGAGCACTGTCATGTCATCCATCAAGTACAAACAGTTATCTAATCCCTGAGTATTCACAGAAAGTCAAAAAAAGAGAAGAGGATCTTATTTGCAGATGCCAAACGTCACATTTTGCAGTCCATTGCTGATACTTGCAGGAAATGGCTGTTATGAGCTAACAAGCCCACTTAAGATTTATACAAAACCCAGCAGTGCAAGCCTAAAAAAGCTGCATTCTCTACAAATATATTGGGAGAAAGTGAAGATCTGTTCTCAGCAGTGTTCCAGTGAAATCTTTTATCGAAAAAGGCAATGGGGGTTGAAAAGGCCACCAAACCAATTTGATTAAATCAAACCCCAGGAGTGTCAAATTCATGGTGAGAGCTAAGGTTCAATATTCTCAATTCTGGTGAAGTACTGAAGTGGGAGGGGGTAGAAGCTGCTGAATGAACTAAGCAAAGCAAAACAAGCAAGCATATTTATGGCAATTTTTAGATACCAACATCACCTAGACAGTTATATTATATACATTCCCACTGGTTGTGTCGCACGAACAGTCTAAACCAAGCATCCCGTACTTGATACTAAGGTCCTTGTTCCAATGTTCAAACAAAGCTAATTATTTTTCTCTAAATAATCCATAAGTCGCATACGAAATATCTCTTAGGTTTAGTCAATATTATCTGCGTTTGGATATTATGTGAGTGTTTTTTATTGGATTTGTTAGTGGCACGCCACATAGAGAAAATATTGATGTTGGTGTCCAATTCTCAAATCCAAGCCCAGGTAAGTTAAACTTGCACACACTGCGAGATTGATAATTCCAAACAAGATGTAAAAAAAAACTCACCTCCAGATAGATCAGTGTGAGGATAAGAGTTTCGATGACTTTGAATTGTTGCAAGAGCCTCAGACAAGAGTTGTTGTTAGTAATGCTTCGTTGCCCCCCAAATACAAAAAATAAGAAGGGGGCCAGACGATCAATACGTTCCATCTTATCAAGATGCACGGAGCTTGGATCATACGAATCCAACCAGTGGAGCCATTCAAGCTGAGGGGCTGAGATGCTGGCAACCGGTTGACCGTGACCAAAGAAAAAGCTGTGAGCAACTGTTAAACGGCAGAGACCTGGGGCTTCGATGGCAAGCTGACGCAACCCACGCAGACCCCTGAGACCCACTTGCAGGAGAGACCTGGAATTGATGGTGAGATTGTCAGCCCCTGGGAGTCACTGACGCTGACCTTCGTCAAGAATGGGCACCGCGGCGAGGAGATGGCGTCCCGAGCTCACAAGGGTCGTCGAACCGGACGACCCTCAGTGAGAGCTTGGTGAGCCGGGAGCAGACACCGGCCGCCGGCACAGAGAGACCGAGGAATCCTAGGTCGAGCGAGACCGCGGTGGCGCTCTCGAAGCAGGGCAGCTCAAAGGATCCTCTTTGCTCACACCCCTCCTCGTCCTCCTTGATCTCGACTTCTTCCGTGTCATCGTCCTCCACCCCGTCGTTTCCCCGCGGAACCAGATTGCGGAACTTCAGGCGGCCGGTGAGGCGGCGCGCGGCAACGAGGAGCCAGGCCGCCACGGAATCAGGGGAGGCGCTCTGGATCTCGACGGAGAGGCCGCAGAGAGCCGATTGATGGGCTTCAAGAGCATCGCGGATGCGGTTGGGCTCACGAGCGTAAGGGAAGCTGAGCTCCGGGAGGAGAGCCCAGACGCGGCGCCAGCGGCGGGAGAGGATGCTGGTCTGACCGGCGGCGGAGGTATCAAGGTGGAGGAGGATGAGGACCAGGATGTCGTCGGGGAGCGCGCTGAGGCGGTCCTCGCCGGCGTCGGCGTCGCAGGAAGGGGCCTTTGGGCGCATGGCGGCGATCTCGCCGCTGCCGAAGGGGCTTTGTTTGGGTTTTGGTGCTCGAAGGCAAGACACGCTATACTTTCTTCGTCCAAATATAATTACAATTTACAGGTATTGATTAGTCAAACCAAATATTTTTTAATAACTAAATTCAATATGAAATTTTTATAATATATAATTTATAACTATAATTTACATAGTCCAAATATAATTACAGGAAACGTGATGTTTTTCCAAGTGTCACCATATGGGTTTATTCCAATCCTCGCAAAAAAAAAATTATTCCAATAACAGGCCATTGAATGGCGGCCCACTTGGTGACCTTTTAGCCACTATATCCTTGTGGGCTGAAATTCAATAAGACGCAAGAAAGGAAGAAGTCCGTTTAACCTCCCTCAACTATCATAAGAGTTGCAACTTTTCCCCCAAACTACAAAACCGGGTAACCAGACTCCCTCAACTCCTTCTCTCGCTTCAATTTACCTCCCTGGCGGTTTTCAGAGCGGTTTTGCTGACGTGGCATAGTGGGACCCACATGTCGGTGTCACGTCATTCTTTTCTTTTTTTCTTTTTTTTTTCTTTTTTTCTCTTCTTTTTTTCTCTCTTCTCTTCTCTGGCCTCTCAGTTGGGCACACACCGCCTCCTCCTCTGCTCAAGGACAGCGCAGCGCCTCCGCGCCTCCTCCCCGCAAAAGAAGAGCCCTAGGAGGAGCTGCCTCGGCGTCGTCGTTGTCGTCACCGCACGGTGTTTGTCCGCGCGTTGCGGTCGCCAAGCTCATCGCCATCGTCGAGCGCTCGTGAAGCTCGAGCTCCTCGTTCCTCCAGTGCAAACCAGCCGCAGCAATCTCGATCAACCCTCCTCCACTCCTCTACAACACGATCGAGCAAGAAGAAACGAGATCAAAGCAAAGGAGAAGAAGAAATGGAAAGAATTCAAGTCGCCGGTCACTGTTCATCCCGCCGGGGAAAGATCGATTGCATCCTTTTCCAAGTGAGTTTCATCTCATCTTTTTGTTCAAATCGACAGGTGCATCTCCTCTCCCTCCTCCTTAGAGCCTTTCGATCATGGATGTTGGTGCCAAGGAATTTCGAGAATCAAGCTTCGCGGCCATGGCGCCGCCGTGGGGTCGCACGTGCCAGGAAAATCCACGCTTATGGACCCAATCCGCCGCCACCGTGAGCTTCCCGTGTGTCGCTGATGCTCACCGACCCCTAGCTCGATCCTTTCCGGCCGCCGACGACATCGACGCCGTCGATTCCCCTCTTATACCCGAGCCGCCTCACCGGCGAGCACCACCGTCCGGCTTGTCTCCGCGAGCCCACGCGAGCAGCGGGGAGGGGGTGGCGGCGGGGCACCAGGTCGAGGGAGTGGGGGGCAGCGGCGGGGGGAGGGAGGAGCGGCGGCGGGGGAGGGCGGATGATCGAGCGGTAGGAGAAAGAGCTACCGTAAAGGAGAGAAGAAGAGGGAAAAAAAAGAAAAAAAAAATGACGTGGCACCTGACATGTGGGTCCCACTAGTCACGTCAGCATACCGCTCTGAAAACCGCCGAGGAGGTAAATTGAAGCGAGAGAAGGAGTTGAAGGAGTCTAATTACCCGGTTTTGTAGTTCGGAGGAAAAGTTGCAACTCCTATGATAGTTGAGGGAGGTCAAACGGACTTTTCCCCGCAAGAAACGATAGAGTTTGGGCCATGAAAGGATATTACAGTTTTGCTTTAAATACACCATTGTGCCTAAAATCTGAGTATCTGAAAGTCTTATCATTGTTAAGATCTTGATCGTGTGTAATTATGTTATCTGCTGATATTATAGTTTCCCATTTAGAATATATGATGATCATCCATAGGTTTGGTTCTGCAGATTCTCACGTCATTAGAAGCATGGGAACCACCTCTAAAATGACAAATTTTCTTCCAAACGTAAGAGACAACTGGAGGTGATTCGAGAGAAAAAGGGTCATTCAAAGCCCAGCCGTAATGAAAATCCCAAATTCCAGGCTTAAACTTCCCAGTGCATTAATGATTGATCCAGCAACATCTTGAATAGGCAGACACTACTTACATACTTGAACTCTTCAAATCAAATATGAAGCCAGAGAACAAACTTCAACTGTCACTACACAGGTTCCACGGACAGGCTTTCTTTTGTTGCATGCAGAACACTCCTCAAGCCATTGCAATCGATTTTTTTTTCTTTTACTACAGACATGCAAAATGGATTGAAATAAAAGGGAGCTCAGCCGGACTTTGTATGATGCTTATATACCAGGAATGAAACAGCGTCGGCGAATTCCCATACAGTTTTATTCAGATACACTCAACCACATTTCATGGCCTATGGACTTCAGTCTGTGATTAACAAACAAATAACAAGGAAACAGCAGCCATTGATCCATTATTACTTACGACCTCTCATATGAAACCTAACCCTATATCTACAGGATACTTGCACAAGCAAAATTGGCCTCAGTGCTTGCTACTGATTCTGCAGAGATATCCATGGCCACCATGACCTTACCAACATCTTACGCCTTGGCCTGCATCAGAATGTCAAGGAAAAATACATGTGTATCATGGGATGCAGTAATTCTATGCAACAAGATTATTAACTCTTCATTATCTAATATTTCCTATTATTTTCTCTTTCCAGCTTTGCATGCAGATATCTCCTGTAGCTGTACTAGTTTAAGGTCAATGATCCTCAAAGAAATCAATCATATGATTCATATCTACTACTACAGTCGAACATCCTGAATTTTTGGTGATATATGGGACCAGAAAGTAAGCAAGCATAAAACAGGTTAGCACATTGATAAAGCTGTCTTTTCTTGCACTTGGGTCATAGACATTTGTGATCACAGATAGGCTAACCAAAGTTAACAAACACATATTATTTCAGTAGATAATGGCAAGCACAACAAAATTGATAACTTAAAGCAGACAAATTACCTGGGAGTAAAGGAATGTGCCAAGTATAGCGATGGCAGCTCCTAGTGCATTGACAGGGCGGACAGGTGTGTGGAAGATAATGATTGATGAAACTATCACTGATATGCGCTTCATTGTGTTGCCAATGCTAAATGTCAATGGAGAAATCTGATCGAGAGACATGTAGGACACCTGGTTATACAAGTGGTAGAACACACTCTGAGCAGCAACCCACCTATTAAATTCAATAGTAACACATCAGAATAATGTCAACGTAACTAGTCATGATACAAGCTCAAATTGTTAATGCTGAAAATTCATTCAGAATAATATATCAGTCATTGTCAAGTATGGTATTGAAGTTAACATAATATGCCCAATAAAAAAACGAGCAAGAGGAAACTGCTCGGTAAGTAGTTCTCTTTTAGAACAGCATGAATGTGAATGCCATTTCAAGATGTCCCATGCAAATTAGAACAATCTATCACATGAAACAATGGACAGAAAAAAAGACACAAAATATTTACCAGATAACATTGGGGCCAACTTCGGCAAGAGCCTTTTGCCAACCAGCAGCCCACATTTGAGGACCCTCCATGGCAATAGCAAATGGAGTGAGTATGACCAGGGACATTATCGACAGGCAAGCATAGTAATTCATGCCACTGACGGACTTCCCCTTCATGCCCCTCTTCGAGAAGATGTTGCGGAAAACAAATGCAAGATTGGAAATCATGGCACCCATAAATCCTGGTAGAAGGCCAAATGGTGAATATTCGAACTGTTGAAAGGAAAAACTGCAACTCACATGACACCTATTTTGTCTTATTGTTAAGCTCAAGTTTAGGCATGAAACTTAGGAAGAAATGGGAGAAAATGCACCTTCTGATTGAAAGGATTAGAATAACATACATCTTTGTAAGTTTCCCAATCTGATTTCTCAAACTAAACAAGCTTGCATATTCTACCTTTTACTCACTTTTTGACTTTATCAGTTTCCGTAAGTCAATGTAAAGAGAATAGTTCATGAAAAGCACACATATACAGATAGGTGCTATAGCAAAAGAGTAATTCAACTCAGCAAACTGACAACCTTATTTATCATGCAAGTTACATTATTGTTTTTTTTCCTAAAATCTAACCATGACACTAATAATTCAGACATATGAATATAGCAATTACTGAGCGAGCTATGGAAACAGAAAGTCGAAGAATCCAGTTATACTTACCAACCATATTAAAGTTCAGCTCCGTGACAGCAGCTAGAGCACAACCACCAATGATTGGGACAAGGGAAAGATAGACAGGTACTGGGAATGTCTCCCCAAGGATGAACCTCGACACCAAAACACTGAATGCAGGTTCAGCACTTTTAATGATGTGTGTGAATGACACTGCCACCTTTGACATGCTCACTGTCGCAGCAACATGCCCAATTGTGTGCGCAACAGCAACCTTCATCCATTAGATCAATAAATTCAGTTACTCTAATCCAAAATGACACGGTTAAAAGTAATAAGTGACAAATGAAAATTTAACTCACCGGGAAAAGCACTTTCCAGAAATCTAGGTCAGTCTTGGGGGCTTCAACAAGCCGCGTGGCCCATGAGAAAAGCATCATCGCAGAGCCGCAAGCAAGGGATAGCGTAGAGGTGAGCCAGGGGTACGGGAAAGCATTGAGAACCTTCTTGTTGTAAATGTTAAAGATCACATTAAGCGCCCACCAGGTCGCGAAATAGATGGAGATCTTTAACCTCTGAGCACCTTCCGAGCGAACTGGCACCACCTCAGCCTTGGACTCCTTGTCATCAGCTGCTGAAGCTGCACAACGGAACTCCAGAGGTTGCCTCTGAGGCTTGAGCGCAGCAGTGCGTGGACCATCTAGTGGTGCAAGGTAGAGTGGTCTGAGGGAGGAGACCACATATTTGGAGGGCTTGAGAGTGGAGACGGATGGAACCGAAGCAGATTTTGAGCGTAGGCTGGAGCCAGCGAAGGCCGCAGGGGCAGGAGAGAGCCTCACAGAAGGTATCATGGCTTCTGCAGATCAACCAAGAAGTTTTTTAGATGGCAGTGGACGAAGTACAATGTAGAAAGTGACACAATTGGACTTCCCCTCAAGGATTGCACAAAACAAATTCGGCTTGACGTTGCTCTGAATAAAACCTTTCTATGAGTTGCTTAAATGAGTGTGTCAGCGCTATACAGAAAGTGATATGTAAAATTTTCATATAATATAAGGGCTGCTCTAAAGAATTTCTTGTTCTTTATTTGGTCAAAGGCGTCCCTTGATGCAACTGCAAGAACGAAACAATTATGCATAAACCCCTACTCAGCAATTCATAGGCATGGCACTAAGAGAGCAAAATAGAACACAATTCCTACACGCCAAAGCCATCACCATCCGAAACATCAAAATCCCCAAACGCTAAAATCTAAAATTCAGGGTGAGACCACAACGCAACGAATACACTTGTTTTCGTGCGGTAATCCGCACGTAAGGGCGTCACCTGTCCCCTTGCGTAAAAGGCTCCAACACCCGTGATCTACTCAGGCAGATTTCACATGCAAAGGGTCGCTGTACCAAAAATCGGGCCAAAAAGGAACAGGACGGCGGCGCCGTAGGCTGTTACAGCGGCCAGGCCGGCGCCGGCAGGTGGTGGCCGCCGGAGGGAAAGGTCACGGCAGCGGTTGCCGGCGGCGGCCCGCTGCTCCCCGGGTGTAAGATCAACTACAGTCTATGCAGAAAAGTAATACCAAAAGAAGAAAAAAAACTTTAAAGGATCAAAAGAACGGATCTTTACCTTTCCTCCCACCAACCAGCCACGACCAGTTCCCCGGATCAAACCAGAGACGGCAGGATCAATCAGCCAGGCCGGCTCAAGAACCAAATCACCGCAGTACACGACGGCGGATAAATAAAGGCCCTTTCGCGGCGGATTCAAGGAGGCGGGGCGGCCTCGGACAGATAAGCGGAGTGCCGGGGATCGCACGCCGCGGCCCCTAGGAACCTGAGATAGGAATTCGGAGATCACAAGGAAGAGGAGAGGGAGAGGAGGACCGGAGGCGGAGTGGTTCGGCTGCTCCTCCGGCCACGACTGTATAAAGGGGAAGGTGGCGGCTCACGGCTGGTAGGTGCAGGCGTGCGTTTCCTTGTTTACTTTTTTTAGTCCCTGATGAGTTAGGTTAGTAAGGTTAGTGAAGTGCGGGGGCCTTTATGTAAATGTCTTTTCTAGGGAGACCAGCCGGAGTGACCACAGATTTTTGGTTGCACATGGGTTCGGTTTTGGGGTTTTTCGTCTGGAACAGTGGCTGGTGGGGCACGCGGTCCATGTGGAACCCGTTTGTAAATTCATGATTTGCATGATGGTTAGAAGCTTAGTTAGATTTTGGTGTGGTCAGGATAGTAGTATGTTATTAAGAGGTTGTGCCCCTAGATCATGTACCCTTCATATCTCAATTTCATCAACTATTTTCTTCCTCATGTGTGAATCCCTAATATAAACATCCTTTCTACCAATCCTTTTAAGCTGGTATTAGAGGTATGTAAGGTTTGCTCAAAACACCCTTCAGGAATTAACTTTGATGCCTTCATTCCATTGTAAAAGATGAACTTTAAAATAACTGTGACTTTTCATATAAAAATTGATATTTTTCATATCGAATATGATTACCAATTCAGAATTTAAGTTGGAACAATTGCAAGTATTTCCTATATGAAAACGTTATCATTATTCATCACATGTTTCTATTTATTGTACAATATGACTCATAACTTTGTTCTGTCCATACAAAAAAGGAAAAGATGAACTCTAATAAACAAATTCCATGTGCACTACAGAAGCTTCTTCGTCCTACCCTTATCATCAGCATCTTCTTCGCATAAAAGTATCAGAAGCTAGCAGCCTGATGAAAATTACAAATACCTATAACTAAAAATACAACAGTAGTACTTAGTTTTTAAAAACCAATCCACTTAGGTCTATTTTTTTCTGAAGGTCCCACTCAGGTCTATAACCCTGGTTCGTTTTCACAACCAGCTCTTCTCTTTCTTCTCAGCAAGCAATTAGCAACACCGAAGTGGATTTGCTAGTTCTCAGGTGATTGAGATTTCGTATATCTCTGTCACATTTTTAGAACAATGAAACTGAACTGCTGGAACAAAGCAACTGTATTGATCAAAATCCAATGGCTGAAAAAAGTGACTGAGAGATTAGCAAAATCTCAATCACCTGAGAAGGAGACATCTCGGAACTTGCAAAGCCGGTGAGTATGAGTATGATTGTAAATTTTTCCAAAGTTAAACACCTTTAGTCTGTCATGTAAATTTTCAAATTTTCTGATGTTTTTGCATATAAAAATTGATATTTTCATATCCAAATATGAGTGTGATTTCAAAATTTTAAGTTTGAACTATTGAATTTCCTCCGCAACAATCTTTTCAGTACTCATTACATTTCATTTCCTTAGTAAATTATGGCTGATCATTTGCCTAACTTTGTTTTATCCGGACTGAAAAAAAAGGAACTGCAATAATACAGATTCCATGTGCACTACAGAAGCTTCTTTGTCCTACCCTTATCATGACCATCCTTCGCGTACAAATATCAGGATCTAGCAAAAAGAAAAAAAAAGGATATAGCAGCCTGACGAAAATTACAATACCTGTAATAAAGAAGTACAATCCGTACTTGCTTTTATTAACTATAATGAAAAAGAAAGAATCCATTCACGTGGAACATAGTTCTGACTTTTTTGAGTGAATAATAGTTCTGACTTCACTATCAGCTCCTGTGTTTCTTCGTTTGCAAGCAATTACCAGCATCTCGGAGGTTGAGCATGCAAAGCCAATGACTAGAAAGAAAGAGGTTTGGTGCGAGCATATTCCCAAAGCGTCCCCAATTTTCCAGGGGAGCCGGTGAGCCCTCAAACGCACCGGAATGGCATCGCTTTGGGGGCTGCTCCATGGAAATTTTTGGCCCCTGGGGCCTGCTGAACCGTGGCGGCTCTCTGCTAATTCAAGAGGTCAACACCTCAACGGCCGTGCATAGTGACACGACGACATCACATGCAGTTGCTGTTGTTATTAGCAGACTTCACCAAATCGTTCTCTTGCTCTTTTGCTTAGTTAGTACTATTATCAAGTTAGGATAACCTTTATGTTCATCATGATCGTGTCCATTGCATCTGTACGAATATCCACAAGATTTCATGATCTTGCTGCATCAGTGGCTTGATTTTTGTCTTAAGCCTAACTAATCACACAGATAGAGAGATTGAGAGAGTCTAAATAATAGCAGCCGCTTAAAAAAATTCTAGGAGCAGCCGCTTAATATAACTTGTTTAAATCATCTCATCAGAAACTAAGCAGGCTCCTTTGGTAGGGAAAAAAAAGAAAAAGAAAAAGAAAAAGAAGCAAAAGAAGCTAAGCAGCCTGTTGTTGGCAGGGTGGGTTAGTCAGCGGCCAATAGCAGTCGCTGAGAAAGACGTCGTCTTGATCCTCCCTTTTAATTTCCTTTCTGCAATGATATCATGCGTACCTTTCACACGGCACCTTTTCTTGTGCTTGTTCTTGTTGCCAACGCCGACGGAACTGCTCGCCAAAGACCAAGGCTGCGTGCGTGGTTTTCAACGGAGAATTTCATTCAGCGAGTCAAGTTTACAGGCATGCTTCTTTGGTGTTGGCGTCTCTGCCTCCCTTGTACTAGTACGTGGGTGGACAAGGAGGGTCTCGTGACAGCGACGAACACTTCCATGTGGTTTCGAAATTGCACTTCATCGTAGCTGCCAATATGCGAGGACCAGACCGATGTGGACCTTGGGAAACCACTGAACTAGCTGTTTTACGTCCTTGTGGCTTTTGCACGTACTTGGTCGTACTCGTAGTAGCTGCCGAAACAATAACTGGAACGTAATCTTTGACGTTGCTCATCCCTGCTGCTGGACTCGCTGATCATTCGTATTGTCACCTGACCTGAGTGTGTTTTTGTGTTCCAAGCTTGCCCCCGGATTAATTTGTTCAAAGTGGGCTCGAAATGGGTCACAGACAGTCAGACATGGGCCGGGCAACTTGACAAGGTAGAAAATGTTACTATGCTCTGAACAAATTTCACTCTCTGTGACGCAGAGCTACTATAGCCAACCTGTCCAAAAATAAAGGCATAAAAATGTATAGCTGCTTCCTCGAAAAAGAAGAAGAAATGTATAGCTGCAAGGAAAAAAGATCAAGAAATGTATATTCTTAAACTAGCTTTCTTCCCTGAATGATAACAAATAATTAAAGACAGAGAAATGTGCATTCTGACCCTGGCACAAAAAACGTGGTTACAGATTGTTCTGGAATGGATACATGTGTATCTGAAACTGATGTACGTAAACGAACTATTGCAATTCATACGGCGAATTATATTTCGAGCAGCTGTACATGGACGAAATTTGTAGCCCACGTTGCGAATCAAGACACGTGGGTACGTCAACACGAAGAAAAAGAACCAATACACGTTTTGATAGATATACTAGTACAAATACACGTGCGTCCGACCAAATGACATCACTTGGCAGGACTTTATTATAAAATGAAAATAATATGATGCACCGTGTACTTATCGTAAAAAAAACACACTGCTGACACATCATTGCATTTAAGTACCATAATGACATTAACACGACAAGCTCAAGAATCTGATAACACAACGACATTATTGAAAATTAAATACGCTAATTGACTTTAAGACGTAAAAGACATGACACTGCCTATAATTCTTATTCATTGTCGGTAACAATAACGACCAAAAATAATTGAGAGTCTTCATTTTAATGCAACATCAAAGCACATTCATATCTTTCAAGCGGTCACGGCCAAGCTAACGTGCTTGATGAGGCGCATTTGTTAGACGCTGTTGAAATCCTACAAGTTAACGAAGAAAAATTTCAACGCTAATTCGGTTGTAGGTTACAAAAATGAATTGGGCAAAGAATACAATGTTGCTATATTTACCTTCCATTGCTTCAGCTTTTGGCCTGTCGGGCTCAAAATTAATTTTGCTATATGGAGTAGTGACAAGAACATCTGTATTTAAATAATTTGAGGATATGTGAGGTTGTAAACATAAAGGATTAGGCAATTCGCGACTGACTGTTATATGAAGGTAAGCAGGCAGGACCTTTGGGAAACCACTGAACGGCTGTTTTTTTACATCCATGTGGCTTTTGCGCGTACTTGGTCGTACTCGTAGTAGCTGCCGAAACAATCACGGGAACGTAATCTTTGACGTTGTTCATTCCTGCTACTAAACTCGCTGATCATGCGTATTGTCACCTGACCTGAGTGTGTTTTTGTGTTCCAAGCTTGCCCCCGGATTAATTTGTTCAAATTAGGCTCGAAATGGGCTCACAGACAGTCAGACATGGGCCGGGCAACAATTTTTTTTGACCTCAACATGGGCCGGGCAACTTGACAAGGCAGAAAATGTTCATATGCTCTGATTAAATTTCACTCTCGGTGAAGCAGAGCTGTATAGCCAACTCTCGGTTATACAGCTCTCGGTTCTTCCCGAACCCTCTCCTAGCTACAGGTGACACAGGCGACCGAAGGCGACTTCGTCGTTCTCCGTCGATTCGCCGCCGCCCGTGCCTCTGGCTCTCTCGGCGGAGTCAGAGGAGGATGGGGGCTGGTTGAATCGACGGAGGATTTGTACAGTCCCTTTCGTTTTAGGCTTGTTCTAGTTAAGGTAGGGTTAGGGTTAGGCTACCTCTTCGAAGAATCCGTCCGGCGCTGCCCGTCTTCCTCCGAGAGGTTTGTGGTCATCCTTAGGGATGCTTTTGTTTTCTGCCTTGCTCTGGTTGCCAGTCATGGTAGATGGTGTTTCCGGCTGCCGGTTGTGGCCGGCGGTGTCGGATTTGCTTACTTTTCCTATTTATGAATGGGAAGAAGTTAGTGTTCTACCAACTTGCTGAGAAATCAGGTTGGTGTTGTTCTTCCACTGCTTCTGGTGGTTTCATTCTCCTTCTGGGGGGACTCGTTGTTCGGCGAGCCGGGTCTGTTGGTGATTGAGGCGCCAGACCCCTTGCTTGCTGACGATGTTTGGCCTGTTCGTTCATCGTTCATATGGCATGTTGGTGTTCCTGACGTGCTGCTTATGGTGCCTCTGAAAATTGAAGTTCTTCGTCCGGATGGTGGTCGGCTTCACGGGCGGCAGGTTCGACCGTTGGCGACGGGGACGACCGGGAGAAACTTGCAAGGATTTGGTTGTAATTTGTTCTACTTTTAGGGTTGTCTTTGTAAGTTTTGGGATGTAAACTGTCCGAAGCTTATGTGAAATATAATCCCGGTTTCTCAAAAAAAAAAAAAAGCCAACCTGTCCAAAATAAGGACATAGAAATGTGCGAAAAAAAACGACCGAGGAAATGTATATTCTTAAACTATCTTTTTTCCCTCAACTGATAACAAATAACGACAGAGATGAGAGAAATGTGCATTCTGACCCTCGCACAAAAACGTAGTTACAGATTATTCTGGAGATACGTGTGTATCCGACACTTGATTTTTTTTTTGCGAGAAATCCGACACTTGAATGTACATAAACGAACTATTGTAATTTATACGGCGAACTATATTTCGAGCAGCTGTACATGGGCGAAATATTGTAACCCTCGTTGCGAATCAAGGCATGTCGACACGAAGAATAAGAACCAATATATGAATACATGTACCGATATATATACAATCATATAGTACAAATCATGATGGACACTGGAAAAATTAAGACGCTAAGATTAATGAATGTACGAATGGGCACTAAAACAGGTGTTCATCGTGGGTTTGATTAAAATAAAATGGAGCTTCTGAAACTGCTTGAGCCAACAGTGTCGTCCACGGCAGAGTCTGCTGGTACTGGTACATTGTTTTCTGAAGAAATGGAACGGACTGCAACTACAATTTGGCAACAAAACTGATATTCGTACAATGAACGCAACATTGCTGATTCATCCACAACCATCGGCTTTGATGTCAAGTTGCTTAAGAAAAACACAGCACTTCTCATCTGTAGTCACAACCATGGCACGAGTTCACTCTTCATCATGTCTGCAAAGAGAATTGCGACGATGATTCGATGGTGATATATGCCCCATTTGACGATCCTGTATCTATACTGGTCACTTATTCGAAGTAGTTCCATTTAGCAGCAGTCGAAGTCTAATCTGGAGCATCGTGCTTGATATACAATTCATGAAAATCCACCGTTGCATAAGCCCAATTCAGTGCACCGAGTCCATGATCTCGTTCAATCAACAGAGTCAGAGACTTGGCTGCTCTGTTTTTCTCCATCTCAGGATCCTTTCTCTGCTTCCTCAGCTCGACAGCTCCCACTGTCAAAAATATTTCCTCTTTAATTCCAACTGCAGCTGGGTTCAACCAATGCAGGGTCCAACACGCGGGGCTCTCAATTTCCTGCTCCTCGCCGCCTGCCTCCTCTTCTTCAAGGCGGACGTGGCCGAGGTCGCGGAAGGCGTCACCTTCCTCGCCAACCGTCTGGGCTGCCGAGACCGCGTTGGGAGCTCAACCGACAGGACGTTGTTCGGACCTCCATACCTTCCGCCGGTTTCGAGCTTTGCCTGGCACCGTCCGCCGGAGCCGAGGCCCGCTTCGTCACGGAGGGGATGGAACCGCGGTACGAGAGATTCGGAGGTCAATGTACAGGGAGAACTGTAAGAGGAGCGGAGGTCCCGTTCGCCGGCGAGCACGACCGTCGCCGCCGACAGACGAGGAAGGAAGGGAGGCAAGCGGAAGAGATCCCAGGCGCCTAGGGGGGTTTATGTAAAACCCTGAATCGCGATTAATAATTTGGATCCAAATAAAGGGTGTTTCTGTAAAATAAAGGATCGCGAGGTGCGTTTAGTACGGATTTACATAGCCTTCAACTCAGAAACGTCACTTTTGCAAATTACACTGCAGTACTTATGAATTACTAGGAAGTATCAATTGAGTTATACATACGAACTAGGAAAAAAAAAAGTGCATCGCACAATTGCAATGTTGTAGTAAAAAAAGGCGAGAGCTCCCTTGGCTGAGGCGGCGATCTGCAATTGCAATTGCAACTTTTGTGGAGCAGAAGAAAAACAAGCGGGGCAATTACCTTGGGGCTGGGGCTGGCCATATGATGATGACGGTGGGCGACGGAGACCTCAACCATTTGCACGACGATGCCGTGGATTTGGGCTCGGGCACATCGAGGTACTCTTCCAGGGCTGCGGCAACGAGAAGCTGATGGGGTTCAAGGGAACTTCGACGACGGCGGCGTCCTGCGGCTCCCTTGCGGATGCAACGGGCGGACCTTGGGCGGCGGCGACCAGCGATGCTTAGGCGACGGCCGGTGGCTTTTCTTTCTCCGGTGCTCGCTCCGTCGCTCGACCGAATCGCTGGCCGTGGCATCTTTTGTAATTTTGTGGAAGTCCATGGAGAGGGGCGAGTGAACGAAGCTTTTCGCTCCGCGGAACCCCGATTTCGGCGTTTCACACCCTCAGGATAAAATAGCGAATCGTTTCGACAAAATACTGTTTGGCAGCGTTCCGACCGATTCTCACGTGAATCCGAAACGTTTCGTCCATCCAAACGGACCCTTAATCACGATCCAAATTAAATTAGGGGTATTCGTAAATTATTGGACTGCAAATATTAATTGAGAATTCTAATAGAGATGTATTAGTAAAATATTGGATCGCGATTAATAATCGTGATCCAAACGAGGGGTTCTTTTGTAAAACTGTCTCAGCCCGGTCAACCCTCTGAAGAACATATTTTTTACCGTTGGATGCAAACCGTGCGGCTCAGATTGATTTTGGAGAGCTTTAACCATGGCCATGCGGCGGCCGTCCTCGCCGGACGCCGGGCCCGTCCGTGTGCGCCGCCGATTCGGGTGGCGGCGGAGCGGCGCGCGCGTCACTTCCACACCGCGAGGTTCTAGCCGATGGCCGAGTCCACAGCCATACAGAGCTCCGCACCATCGCCCCCTTCCACTCCGTCTCCCGCGGCTGTGGCCTTGTGCCGGGACTCTCCGTAGCTCGAAGGCGAGAGGTCCCGCAGCGCCGCACAGCGAGTTCAGCAGCCATGCGGGGAATCCACGCCGGTCGACTGCATCCTCGTCGTGCGACCCGTGCTCGACCACCACGCCCTTCTCGGGGAGCCGCCCCAATGCAGGGTCGCTAATCCGCCGCCCTCGGCGCCCCTGACTGGGACCGACGCCGTGCAGCTCATCTGGGAGACGAGGTACGAATTTAGCATTCGATTCTTTGACGCAGCAGATGTCGGATTTCAATTGGATGTGGTGTACACAATTTGATCGCTGCTTGCGTCTTGGGAAATGAATCGAAAAGAGGGTGCTTGTTTCAAATTTCATGGCAACCGTAAATACATCGTACTCAATGTTAACGGAAGTAACACTGAGTTCATGGCAACCGTAAGTACAACGAAATGACAGCACTTCGTTTGCAATGCATATACTACAATGTTAACGGAAGTAACATATTAATGTGCATTTACTTCTTCACTGGTGGAAAGTGGCAAACTTCATTCTAAATGGTATAAAAAAATGAAATTAGATCTATCCTCTGTTAAGTTAGTCCTTGCTTCTTCTTTTTTTCTTGTTTTATTTGCAAAAAAGCAATTTATGGCTTGAGAATTCCTGGTCATATACTGGGTTTCTGTGCTTCCTTAGTGTCTCTATAGTTAGCACAATGCGCGCAACCTAACACTCCACTATATACTCAGAGTAGGTAGTTGGAATGGAACCCATGGTAGAAAAAAAAAAGAATTCCTTTTTGGTCAGTTTAAATGGATGAAATTATGATGAACAATTTGCACATTTAGTTAGCACATGCGCGCAACCTAACAGATTGCTTGATGATTGTTTCCGTGTGCTAGCTTTTCGTTATCTCTAATGATATGCGCTTTCCTTATATGTATCTACTTGCTCATAGCTCATACACGTGCTTCATATCATCTAGTGATCTTGTTATGCTTATGTTGTATCTATCGTTGTTATGATCACTAGCTTTAGCTTCCCCATGTGTTACTTGTTGCATGCTGTTGACGGTCGTTAAATCATAAAATGACTGTCAACTTATCAGCAAATAAAATGTATGCACCAATGTTTCTTGCATTAAACTAATAAAGTTCTACAAATTTTGGATGTGATCTTGTTTTGCAAGGTACATAGAATAATCTGGAGGAAAATGGATCTGTGTCGACAAAAACACAGGCCGGTCGGCCAACTCTGGCCCCAGGTGGCCTGGTCCTTCCTCCAGTGGGCTGTATACAGCACAACCACGCAGAAACAAAAGCCCAATCTGGAGTTTTCCATCGACGTTCTAGAAGGTGGGCCAAATGGGCCAAAACTTGGCCTTCACTCCTCTTTTGTCGCCCCAGGAATGCACCGACTCGACAACCGCATCAGGAGAGCATCAGGACCGTCCAGAGCGAAGGCGGTGGCGAACCGCCACAATGGGCGGCCGGCCAGCCTACCTTGGTGGGCCTGCCACTCTAGCTTTAGGCATAAATACCCCCGTGCTCAAATGATGCTATATAAGGCCCCGTCCGGCTCAGAAGAAATTTGTACCTCATGGAAGATTCATTCTACTTGTGTAGTTTAGATTAGGATTAGTGTTTTAGTTATGGGAGTTAGAGTAGAAATGAGAGCTTCACTCGGAGTTCCGGAGTTTTCTTCTTTGAGTTTGGGTAAAGTTCTCTTGTATCTTTTCTTTTGTTAGATTTTCTTTTGTTAGATTTTTTAATATAATTATTTCTTATTTATTTAATTTATTTCCCTTTCTAGTTTATTTATTATTTAAGTAATTATTATGAAGAAATCCTTACGTTGGATTCATGCTTAGGTCCATAAGATTTAATTAGTCTTTCTCTTGGACTTGGTAGCAATGTTGATTAGTTAGATTTGCTAGACTTGAGGGTAGTTTGCTCTATTGATTCGAGGCCTAGTTAACGGGCTCTTGTCTCGAGCTAGCTAGTGTGAACTATCTAGAATGATTGTAAGCGCGGTGCTTGGGATTGTTCTAGCGTGAGTTGTCCCTAACCCCACGAAATGATGTGGTAACCGCGAGTACATGTGAAAGCCGTACCCGGGCTTTGTAGTCCACGACGTTCGGGTTAGTACCTGCAGAGGCTGTAGAGCAGTGGATCCCCAAAGTAGTTGAACCTAGTTATTGGGTTGCTACTTTGGCACGACTGTGTCCCGATGCGTAGGGATGTATCTGTAATGAAAGCTTAAGTGAATAGTTGTAGACTATCAGGAAACAAAATGCTAACTCCTAGGCTAATCGACCTTCTTCTCGTTGTTCTTCCAAACTAAATGCTAACTCCTTGTTATCTATATCGATGGATGTTTTTCCTGAGTACCACACATATCATACATATGTACCCCTGCTTTGGTCTAGTTTGCAAGTTAAAAATAATAGATAATTCTTTGTTAATTCATGATATTCTTAGCCCTGCTTCCCTGTGGAATTATAAATACGATACCCTTGGAATACTCCTGGGAGAAATGCTACAACGGTGTTCCGTGCGCTTCCGAAGTTGAATTTAATCTCTGTGCGTAAGAAACGCCAACACATGCTAGTTTATGTTCTACCTTATCTTATACACAAACATGCATAGGACTTGCTTGAGCTACTTTTGTGTTACCTACATGCTTGCTAGATTGATTGAATGCCTTTACCTTATATACTAGCATGTGTAGGACTTGTTGAGCTTATTGTTATATGCTAGGTTGTTATATACTAGCATGCATATAAGCTCAACAAGTCCTAGCAAATAGTTATCCTTGCTATCACTATCACACATTGGCGGAGCCAGGGGTTGGACACGGTGGGCCGCGGCCCACCCTGAGATCCAGCCCAACACTCAATTGGAGCATTGTCGCACTGCTACAGTTTCGTTTTTCTTTTTTCTTTGCTTTTATTTTCCTTTGTCGGCTGTTGGCGATCGTTAAACCATGTTTTGACCGCCACCCTACCGGTAAATAAATGCATGTCACCAAGATTCTGTGCATAGTAGTTAGGATTAATGCCACTCCACAAGTTTTGGTGATATTTGGATGCAGGAGGGAAATATGGAGGAAAGCGGGCCTAGCTGGCACAAATACAGGCCAGCCGGCCCCACCCATAGGCCGGCCGGCCCCACATGGTATCCACAGGCCTCGGCCTTCCTCCAGTGGGCTACAAACAGGCCCATAACGCAGAATCAAAAGCCTGTTCAGAAGAATTCCACCGAAGTTCTAGAAGGTGCGCTGTTTGGGCCTCAACTTGGCCCTCACTCCTCTTCTGCCGCCCCCACGAAGCCACCGACTGTACAACCGCCATCAGGAGAGCATCAGGACCGTCCAGGGCGAAGGCGGTGGCCAACCGCCACAATGGGCGGCCGGCCGGTCCCCCTACTTGGCCGGCCGGCCTACCTTGGCGGCCCCGCCACTCCATCTTTTGCTATAAAATCCCTCAGGTCCTGAGGAGGCTATAAATACCCCCGGCTACCTCAGAAGCAAATCGCACCTCACACTTGAGAAGAGAAGACCCCAAGTAGGGTCACGCTCTTTCTCATGGAAGGTCACTCCACTTGTGTAGTTTAGAATAGGATTAGTATTTTAGTCATGGGAGTTAGAGTAGAAGTGAGAGCTTCGCTCGGAGCTCCGGAGTTCTCTCGGAGTTTGGGTAAAGTTCTCGTGTATCTTTTCTTTTATACTTTCTTTAATATAATTATTTTCTTATTTATTTAATTTAGTTTTCTTTTTAGTTTATATTTATTTATTTAAGTAATTATTATAGAGAAATTCTTGTGTTGGATCCACGTCTGTGTATGGTAGATACGAATGAGTTGTTTGCTTGAGGACTGGCAGTAGGGACATAATTGCCTTATTGTCACGTGTCCCGCACAATTTATTTGGATTTATTGTTCATGGGTGGCTTGCTCTTTGGCCAAGAGTAAGTTACTAGGATAGTTGTAAGCAAGGTGCTTGGAATTGTTCTAGCGTGTTTTGCCCTCAACCCCACGGGATGATGGGGTAGCCGCGAGTGTAGGTGACAGCTACACTGGTCTCTGTAGTCCACCACGTTCGGGTTGAGTGTATAGGGGCCTAGACGCGGTCCGTTGACCGGATACGTTGAACCTAGTTCTCGGGTTGCGTGTCTTGGCGGCGGCCGTGCCCCTGATGCACTTCAATGTATCTGTAATGAAAGCTAAATAAATAATTGTAGACTATCGTGAAACTAAATGCTAACCCCTAGGCTTACTGATACCTTCTTCTCGTTGTCTTCCCAAACTAAATGCTAACTCCTTGCTATCTATATCAATGGATGTTCTCCTGAGTGCCACACATATCAAACATCTGTACCCCTGCTTTGGTCTAGTTCGCAAGTTATAAATAATAGATGTTTCTTTGTTAATTCATGATATTCTTAGCCCTGCTTACCTGTGGAAAAATATAAATACGATAACCTTGGAATACTCCTGGGTGAAATGCTACAATGGTGTTCCGTGCGCTTGCGGAAATTGAATTTAATCTTTTTGCGTAAGAAACGCCAACAAGCATTTCTGGCGCCGTTGCCGGGGAAGTAATGGTTTAAGATATCTGTGATTGACATTGATTATCTGTTTGATTAATTTGCTGCTAGCCTAAGCATCCACCTGCATTTCTTTTGAGCATACCGCCATCACATCTGCATTGTTTTTCTTTTCAATCCATCAACATGTTTGTTTTCCCACCATCCCACCCCGCTGCATTTAAAAACTAAAAAAATAAAATCCGAGTGCCCAATCATAGGCCCGGAATTTGTTTCAAAAAAATAAAATAAATAAATAAATATATATATAGAAAGGTTGGATTTTTATGACAGGAAGAAGGAAACATACGTGGCGGAACCAAGATGTTCAATGAAGAAATCTAAAAGCTTAGTCTTGCATTCGATTGCGAAGGCTAAGCTTGGGGAGGAACCGCCAGGTACGCACACGCAATTATTCCCTGTTTTCTTTGTCATATACCCTCCTTTCGAAAAAAAATAAAATAAAAAAAAGATAAAAATGCAGCCTGAATCGTTCAATGCTTTGTGAATGCAAAGTTACTTTGAGTTGCTCTCTGATGAAAATATGCTGCATCTTTTTGACCATACCCCTTGCTCTTGAAGTTCCTATTCTTACATGGGTGTTGGTTGAGCTGTTAGTTATAAATCAATCGCCTGCTTCTCTTTCTGTTGCTTGGGTGCGGCACTTCTGTGTCTATGGTCATTTTAGACTACGCCCAGTGTCCGTCTGAACAACAGAAAAACACATAATGCTTTCATGTGAAGGAGAGTATTAATGGTAACCTCTGCCCTCCTTGCACAATTGATCGAATTAGACGTGGTGTCTAGATTGATCAATGGAACCATAGAGATGTGTCGACTGTAGACGAATAGGTTTGTACAAACCAATGCAGGATCTTTCTGAGAGCGAACCAAGTCCATCAGGCAACATGAAAGGCACACAATTCAAGAAGAAGAAACGAACCAGGCGGACCTAGTGCTTCCGAATGAAAGATTTAATCGGTTAGCTTTGCGCATGGTTGCAAGAGCTAAGCTTGGGGAGGGACCGCCAGGTAAGTACTTCTATACGATATTATGCTCTTCTTGAATTGTGCCCTTTCTTTTAAAAAAAACACCAAAAAAAAATATTAGGTTCTCGGCAAAGCCCAATAGGGGCTAGCCACCTGTATCACCCTCATTCTTTTTGCAGACACAAGAAGAATAGAGGAAGCGGCCTATTCAAGCTTAAGTCTTGCGAAGACTCAAGCTTGGGGAGGACCCCAGGTAAGTATCCCTATCGATCAATAAAATACTCCCTGTTTCGAATAAAATGCTAGAATATTGGTGAATGCTGCACTTAAAGGAAATGATGATTAGTTTCATGATAGCTCCCCTTGTGTCGCATTGATGCAACCTCTACTCCTGACATGTGTGTTATTTATACTCGAGCATAGTCACATCACTAGTGCTGCTACATTTTTGTGGGTTGCATCATCATACCAACTCTAAGCATTGTGGATTATGATATGGCATGATTAGGACTTGTTGCAATTCCTTAGCATGGTGAAAGTCTAGAGATGTTTTTCATTTTAATTGCTGCAAGTACCTAAAAACCCTTTCGTTTTGGAACACTTCCCTTGTGAGGATTTATTTACCTACCTGAGCCATATCACGAAAAATAGTCAAAAAAGCCCCACTCATAGCCATTTGCTCATGCGTTGAGTTTTGTTAAGGTCCAAATGCTTTTGAGAGTAAGCACTCTCTTTATCTCGGTCATCATTCCTTCGCGTGAGTATTTGAGTTTCTTTCCACCAAAAAGGAATGTTTGAAAAATCAAACATCTCTGTACGATTCCACCCACATTCATTCGCAAAACTTTGGTCTACATCAAAAAGCTCAAGAATATTTCAAAATGCTCATGAATCTATCACCGCTATTGCCTCATGCATCATGGAGTCTTAAAAAAAAAAAGAGAGAGACTCCATGAATTGCATCCAAAAAGGCATTATGGTTCTTATCATAAACATCTTGAGCATGAGCATAAAAGAAGACCAAAGTTTGCAAAACCGTTTTCATCAGTGTGCGTTCATCTTATCCCCCTCCATCACCATTTTCCATATGACCAAGATACAAGGAGTTGCTATGTCTCTTAAGATTTATTCTTTAGCTTTACAATATACGCATGATAAATGTGCATTTCCTCACCAAGCTCCACATACAAGCCCAATATGGTAGAAGGTAGGAATGATTGAAGCTTTGTAGGGATAGCCTCATATTAAGGAGAGGGGAAGTGTGAACCAAACAAAGGAGAATTTTTACCTTGTCTTGCAGCACATAAAAACTCTGGACATACACTTGCTAAAAATTGTTTGACTCGTCCAAAAGTGCTGTTCTGATCTTCAATGCTATATGACAAGGTGACGCATACACGGCCCACACATGTGCAACACTCGTGAATATTCCGTGCTCTTGTATACTTACCACCATTTAGGGAGTACGTTGTTGCATCTTTATTACCCATGGGGCACTTATTATTAACTCCTGATTCGCCGGTACCCTAAGTTCTGAGTTTGCTCGGGACGAGCAAAGTTTAAGCTTGGGGAGGTTGTTGGCAGTCGTTAAACCATGTTTTGACCGCCACCCTACCGGTAAATAAATGCATGTCACCAAGATTCTGTGCATAGTAGTTAGGATTAATGCCACTCCACAAGTTTTGGTGATATTTGGATGCAGGAGGGAATTATGGAGGAAAGCGGGCCTAGCTGGCACAAATACAGGCCGGCCGGCCCCACCCATAGGCCGGCCGGCCCCACATGGTATCCACAGGCCTCGGCCTTCCTCCAGTGGGCTACAAACAGGCCCATAACGCAGAATCAAAAGCCTGTTCAGAAGAATTCCACCGAAGTTCTAGAAGGTGGGCTGTTTGGGCCTCAACTTGGCCCTCACTCCTCTTCTGCCGTCCCCACGAAGCCACCGACTGGACAACCGCCATCAGGAGAGCATCAAGACCGTCCAGGGCGAAGGCGGTGGCCAACCGCCACAATGGGCGGCCGGCCGGCCCCCCTACTTGGCCGGCCGGCCTACCTTGGCGGCCCTGCCACTCCATCTTTTGCTATAAAATCCCTCAGGTCCTGAGGAGGCTATAAATACCCCCGGCTACCTCAGAAGCAAATCGCACCTCACACTTGAGAAGAGAAGACCCCAAGTAGGGTCACGCTCTTTCTCATGGAAGATCACTCCACTTGTGTAGTTTAGAATAGGATTAGTATTTTAGTCATGGGAGTTAGAGTAGAAGTGAGAGCTTCACTCGGAGCTTCGGAGTTTGGGTAAAGTTCTCGTGTATCTTTTCTTTTATACTTTCTTTAATATAATTATTTTCTTATTTATTTAATTTAGTTTTTCTTTTAGTTTATATTTATTTATTTAAGTAATTATTATAGAGAAATTCTTGTGTTGGATCCACGTCTGTGTATGGTAGATACGAATGAGTTGTTTGCTTGAGGACTGGCAGTAGGGACATAATTGCCTTATTGTCACGTGTCCCGCACAATTTATTTGGATTTATTGTTCATGGGTGGCTTGCTCTTTGGCCAAGAGTAAGTTACTAGGATAGTTGTAAGCAAGGTGCTTGGAATTGTTCTAGCGTGTTTTGCCCTCAACCCCACGGGATGATGTGGGAGCCGCGAGTGTAGGTGACAGCTACACCGGTCTCTGTAGTCCACCACGTTCGGGTTGAGTGTGTAGAGGCCTAGACGCGGTCCGTTGACCGGATACGTTGAACCTAGTTCTCGGGTTGCGTGTCTTGGCGGCGGCCGTGCCCCTGATGCACTTGAATGTATCTGTAATGAAAGCTTAAGTAAATAATTGTAGACTATCATGAAACTAAGTGCTAACCCCTAGGCTGACTGATACCTTCTTCTCGTTGTCCTCCCAAACTAAATGCTAACTCCTTGTTATCTATATCAATGGATGTTCTCCTGAGTGCCACACATATCAAACATCTGTCCCACTGCTTTGGTCTAGTTTGTAAGTTATAAATAATATATGTTTCTTTGTTAATTCATGATATTCTTAGCCATGCTTCCCTGTGGAATAATATAAATACGATAACCTTGGAATACTCCTGGGTGAAATGCTACAATGGTGTTCCGTGCGCTTGCGGAAATTGAATTTAATCTTTTTGCGTAAGAAACGCCAACATCGGCCCACCCTGAGCAGCCCAGAAACGATTCGGCTCACCTTGTGGGCTGGGCCTAGCTCCGCCACTGCTATCACACATAGTGCACATTTTACTCTCTAGTTATGTATCCTTTACTTGTGCACTTAGAAAGAGTAGCATTTTTAGAATTATTCTTATACTGAAAAAGCTGCTTTACTGCGCAAGCATATCATCGTGCTGATGCAGTAAAGAGTAAAGGAATTAATTTAAACTAGATGATCCCATGAACTCAGTCCATGGCACCGTGGACTGCTCGGGATCGCCGGTCCATGGGTCCACGGTGGACCACGCTGGTCGTCCGCGACCGGGGCGCGGCGGCGCTTCGCCGGAACGACGTGGCGGTGCTCGAAATCTCGCCGCAGGGAGCCTGTGAGCACGCGACGGCGGCGGCGTACGACGCGGCGCGGGTTAGATTTGGGCGACGGCGGGTTAGGCGGGCTGCGGCCGTGCTGCGGCGGGCGGCTGGTGCCGGGCCACGCGGGGAAAAGGTAGAAGTCGGCCCAGAGACTGTTTGCAGTTTTTCTTTTTCTTTTCTATTAATTTCTATCTCCTCTCCTATTTTCTATTCTAAACGAAAACGATTTCTACTCAAATTTTAAATACAATTCCACACAATAAAATCCTACTGCAGACTACTCCAGCATGAATGCAGCAAAAAATTATTTTATAACCTAAATCAATTTTTTTAATTAAAAAATAACTCTTTTACCTAAATAAAAGTAATAACACTTAATTAATAAAGCAAGAATTTTAAACTATTGTAAAATTTTTTAAAATTTATTGAAATTTAGTCACGTTCCAGAAATTTTGGGGCGCGACATGTTCTAACTATGTTTTTGGGTGTCCGGATTCATAAAATGCTCTACCAACCTCCCCTCCAAGTTCAATGGAAATTACCCATCTTTGCCACTGATATTAATAGCAGGCTCAATTCCTTTATCCGCATTCGCCACCATTCCCAGCCGGGTCTCGTGCTCGCCCCTCCCACCCTAGTCGCCAGACTGGTCTTGGCCGCCGCCGCCCACCACTTCCACCCTCTCGGCGACATGGAACTCGGCTCGGGACCAGCGCCGCCCATACTCCTCCCCCAATCCCATCCAACAACTGGCGCCCTCGATTCGTCTCCGTCGTCGAGGCAGCAAGACGGTTGTTGGCGACTCTTAAATCAATAATTTCCCGCCAACATACCGGTAAATAAAAGTAGTTCACCAAGATTCTAAGCATATTAGTTAGGCTAATAAAGTTTCACAAGTTTTGGTGGATTTTTGGCTACAGGAGTAAATACTGGAGAAAATTGAACCTATGTTGAAGAAAACATAGGCCGGTCGGCCCCACCCTTTGGTCGATCGGCCTGGCCCAGTGCCAGAAGGCCTTAGACTTCCTCCTGTGAGGCTTGCACAGGCTCCACATGAAGAATCAACAGCCCAAATCGGAGATGGACAACCGACCTTCTCCAGCGCTGGCCTTGGGCCTTTACTTGGCCCCCACTCCAATTCTGCCGCCCTCAGCATGTCATCGACTAATGAACTAACATCAAGAGACGATCAGGAGCGTCAAGGCAGAAGACAATAGCGAACCGTCACATCGGGCGGCCGGCAAGACTTGACGCTCCCGCCACTCAATCTTCCTGCAGCATCACCTATAAGTACCCTCACGGCACTTGGTGCTATAAAAGGAGACCTCAGCCACAGAACAACCCGCATCTCATTCAAGTAGTCTTTCCGTTACTCATTTAGGGTAGAAGTAGTGTTACTTGGGAGTTTGAGTAGAGTAGATTGGAGTGAGAGCTCTCTCGGCGTTCCAGAGGTCTTCTTGAGTTCTAGTTTAGTTCTTGTATCTTTACTCTTGTATAATTACTTATTTTTTAATATATTTAGGTTTATCTTTATTTATTTCTTTTAGTAATTATTTTCTATTTAGTTTATTTAGTTAAGTTAATGAGTGTCCTTGTCGGTCATGTTGTGGGATTTGTGATTGTGTCTAAATAGTGCGAGAGAGTGCTTCCGTCGGAGATGGCGTCCGCGCTTGGTGAAATATGCGCTCTATTGTTAGATAGGACTGCTCTGTTGATCAAGGGTAATTCCTCTGGGCTAGTTGTAGGCATGGTGCTTAGAACTTGGCTTGGCATATTTGACACCTAACCTACGGAGGACGGTAGCCGCAAGTGTATGTGACAACTACATCGGTCTTTGTAATCCACCACGTATGGGTTAGACAGGTAGGGACTGAACAGCGGATGATTCCCAAGGTGAACTAGCAGCTTCGGTTTATTAGCATTGGCATGGCTGTGCCCCGAAGCAGTCTGACTTTTGTACATGAAATTAGCTTGAGTAAATAACCTTGTAGAATTGATTGCTAGGAGCGTAAATATAAGATAAACATACAGGAAACCTTGTCTCTTCTCGTTGTCTTCCCAATTTAGCCAGTTGTATCTTATTTATCTTAAGATTGCTTGATGAGTGTCAACTATATCAATCATGTACCTTGCCCCGTCTCAAGTATAGTTGCTGTTATTTTCATAATAATTATAATACTTTGTTATTATTCAACTTCCTTTCACTCTACTTCCCTGCGAAAATATAAATACGATAACCCTAGAATACTCTAATGTGAGATGCTATATCGGTGTTCCGTGTGCTTGCGAAATTAATGAAATTTAATTATACGCATAAGAACCGCCAACAACGGGCGCTGGATCTCGGCTCTTGCCGTCGGGTGTAGATCGGGGGTCAGCATGTTGTAAAGCCCATAGACCTGCTCCCTTGGCTTGGCAGCCTTGTAGAGGTTCAAGATAGTACTACATAGAAAGTTTAGGTGGAATTCAACCAACTTAAATAGCCGGTGTGCAAATGCATGATAACTCCGAGTTAACCTTTTTACGCGAAGCGAGCACAAAAGGTAAGCGAGTTACTGTGTAGATGTGATTCGCGCAGCATGTGCGCGGACATGAGCCGTATTTAGGCCCAGCACGTCACAGAGCCAACCTTCGCTGTGTTACGGGAGCAATCATGGTGTCCATGTCGCGTGAGCCCGACGTGAGGGACACGGCATGACACGTGCTGGATGTGGCCAAGAAGGAATGTTCATGTGCGGTCTGTCCCTTGTGTGGGTGAGTTTCCTCGACGAGGACGTCGAGTCCTTCGAAGGGGAGAGTGTAAAGCCCATAGGCCTTTGGCTTGGCAGTCTTGTAGATATACAAGATAGTGCCACATGAAAAGTTTACGTGGAGCTCAGCCAACTTAAATAATCGGTATGCAAATGCATGATAACCCTCAGTTAACTTTTTTTTACGTGAAGTGAGGACGAAAACGTAAACAAGTTACTTTGTAGATGTGGTTCGCACAGCATGTGCACGGCACGGGTCGTATCGGTGGTGCCTGGCACGTTACACATGTGAGCAGCCCCGCTGCAACGAATTAAGCCGGTGCCGCGTGGAGTTTCCTGATGTTGCCGCCCCGACCTCCCCACGGCCCAGATCTGCTGCCCAGAGCACAGCCGCCGACCCTGCCGTCCCTCCCCCCCCCCCCCCCCCCCCGGTTTCCTTCTTCCTTGATGCGCCCGCTCCAGATCTGCTGTTGGTGTTACTGCCGGAGCCCGCACGGGGCGTCGGATTTCGGGCTTGCCTGTGCCTCGCATGACGTCGTCAGGGGCAGAAATCGTGAAAGTTATTGTTTTGGAATCTATTCGGCTGCCCAACGCCTGCACCAGAGGACGACGAGCGAGCTGGACCAAATATGCAGAAGGCGACGATAGACCTGAGGTGGCGCTCAACTTGATGCTGTGGCGGCATCAACTGGAGTTCCAACAACTGCAGTTGCATCAACTGGAATCAAATTAGAGACCTATTTTAACCACCATACATCACCCATCAACAGATAAGAGTATATGGGTATGCGAAATGTCATCGCTAAAAAGACACTGTTGTGCATGTTAGGAAAATGCAACTCGTCTCTATTCTCAGCCCCAAAGGGGAAAATGTACAGGAGATCTATACAATATGCAAGAAGCATCCTACACCAGGAGGGAATTACAGACAATGAATATATACATCTAACACCCCCCTCAAACTCATGGTGGATCCACAACATTGAGTTTGGATAGGAAATAGTCATGCTGTGCCCTAGTCTGTGGCTTCGTGAAGAAGTCTGCAAGCTGAAGCTCTGAAGGCACATAGTGAAGGGTGACAACCTGATCCTGCACCTGGGATCTCATATAATAAACATCAACACCGATATGCATCCAGCTCAGCCTCAAACTCCTCAAGCATAGTAGTTTTAGTAGCCTCATCAGCATCAGTTGGATAAGTAGGCTGCACTGGAACACGAGGGCAAGGCGGTGAAAGGATCAAGGGCACCGAGAGGGGGGGGGGGGGGGTGATGAATCGGTGTGTCAACAATTTCTCCCCAAACGTACTTTAGGCGTGAAGCTAGCAAGACTAGATATGGTGATAACAAAAGCAAGCGATGCGCGCACACAATCTAGTCTATGCAACAAGCAACACCCTAGCAAGCAATTCTACCAAGTAGTAAAGCCTAACAAGCAATTCTACCAAGTAGTAAAGAGACAACTTATCACGCAATTCTACTAGCACATAAAGGTAAATGCGGAAACGTAAAGGCTAGTATGTAAAGGAGATAGAGATAGGAATGCTCATGATTTTTCCCGTGGTCTCGGAAGGGTGGCGCCTTCCCCTACTCCACGTTGGGTCACTCCCGCCGGAGTCTCGACCCCGTCCCTCCGCTCGATGGCGATCCCTCCTAGAGCACACTTCACCCTCCGAGTGAAGTCGCGGGCACGTCCCGCCGGGCTCGATCCCGGGTACTCTTCCGGAGGTAAGGCCCCGCACGTGATGCGTGCCAAAGGGCGCTCCACTAGTGATGCTTCTTTCGCACGGGAAGCTCCAAGACCGTGTACAAACTTGTGTTAGCTTCCACAATCTCCTTGGACAGCTCAACACCGACGCCTAACCGGTCTAGGCCTTGCCATAGACCAAGAGTAACAAACCGAAGTGACTCTCTCAAGCTCACACTAGCCTAGAGATCAAGTGGATGCAATTGCTACTCTCTCAAGCACTAGGATCACTCCAAATCCTTCACAAGTGCTTCTCTCTCTTGCTCTTGGCTCCCTCTGAGTTTCCAGCACTCCAACAATGGCCAAGAGACCTGTTGGTGCTTTCTAGGTGCACATTTTATATGACAAATATGGTGTTTCTAATACCTTATTAAGTCATTATTGCTAACAATTAACCCCCATTATCATATATATGCGTAGTTTCTGTGTATTCGGAAGATTTACAGGAAACAGGTGAGAATTAAGAGACTTGAGTAAGAGCTGCTGGAGGCCCGAAGAACGAGGAAATTGGAGACCGTGCCGATCGGCACGTCCTGTGTGCCGATCGGCACAATGGAGGTCGGGCCCGAACTTGAAGCCCACTCGGAGAATATGGAGCCCAGAAGAAATATCAGAGTCGGAGTCGGTGTGAAAAATCCAGCCCACAACCGAAAGAGACTATAAAAAGAAGATCTTGGTCACGAAGGAAGGCGGCGGCAGGGCGACAGACACACACACGGAGATTTTGACCTAGGTTGAAGGTTGTGGCGGCGAAGACGGCGATCACCGATCATCACCACCAAAAAGGAAGACTGTGCCGACCGGCACACTGCCGTGCCGATCGGCACCTGTGGGACCACGCCGAATTCCCGCGTCCTACTGTACCCATGTTCATGTGTTGCAGTATGATGCGTGAGTAGATCTCATATTCTCTCCGTGGCGAGGGAAATCTGGTTATGTAACTCTCACACTTAAGATACTCTTTTGATACGTTCAGTCTATGTGATGCTTCGAATTCGTATCTGATCCATACGTGTTTATCACATAGTGCAAGAAACCAGTGGGGAACTATTAACCCTCATCGTGACAGGATCGGGGCGAACGAAACCACCATGTCTTGTAGAATACTAAACCTATCAATCGACCTATAACCTGAGTTGCATGCCAGTACCCCAAGCCATAGGAGAGAATCCTTTCATAACCTTGATACAACCGCAGGCCCTTTCATCTCTAGTTGTAATCATCCTTTCTCACACACATCTTTTGCTATATTAATTTAGTAGTTTAAATAATAGTTTAAGTCCCGCTTGTTCCTGTGGATCGATATTAAACCTTGGAATACTCTAAGGGAAAAAGTGCTACAACTGTACACCGTCCTCTTGCGGTATATAAGTGGGTGCGTACAAACGACCAACAAGCACGTTTTCTGGCGCCGTTGCTGGGGAACAAGCCAGTTCTTTTACTATTTATTTATTCTACTAACCTCTAATCCTCTCTTTTCTAGTTTGTTTTGTGTGTTTTCTTTCTGTGTTTTCAGGATGGGTACTCCTGAACCGGCTCATACGGTTAGGGAGCATTCACTACCGTCTCCGGGATTGCTGATTCCACAAACTTCTGATGAGAAAGTCACTGCTTCGTCATACGTTCTCAACCCGACCATCATCAAAATGGTCGAGAACAGCAAATTCTCTGGGACGAAGGACGAGAACCCGTACACACATCTGCAAGATCTAGAAGTTCTCTGTCAGACCTTCAAGCATGAGGGAGTGCCTCAGAATTGGTACAAATGGCTGCTATTTCCATTTTCTCTAGATGGAAGAGCCAAAGATTGGTATAAATCTGCAGCCCGTGAAGCTAAGGGAAACTGGGATAAGCTTGTAGGAAATTTCTGTTTGCATTTCTTCCCGCTTCCGAAGGTGCAGAAACTGAGAAGAGAAGTGGTTAACTTCGAGCAAATGAAAGAAGAGACCCTCACGCAAGCATGGTCACGCTTCAAATCTTTATTGAAGCAAGGCCCCGATTTGGGCATGGATGATAACTTGACTGCTCAGACATTCTACATGTCTCTTGAAGGAACCTCCAGGATGCATTTGGATAGTTCAGCTGGAGGGAGTTTCCTCGACTTGACTGCTACTGCAGGTCTGGATCTCTTGAGTAAGATATCGAAGACTGAAGCTATGCATAAGCATTGGGAAGAATTCCAAGAAGATCCAATTCCCCTGAAAAGCCGACACCGGCAAAAGGTTCTTCGGATTTGAAAGCTAAAGCGGAAGGCTGTACAGTATCTGAAGCGGAATTAACAGTAAGAACAGAAGAACCAGCGCAAGGTGATCTGAAAAGACCCAGATTGGAGGAGGTGCCGACCGGCACTGTCCCTGTGCCGATCGGCACACCTCTGGCCTCCGTGCCGACCGGCACACGTCTTGTGCCGACCGGCACTCTGAATGCTGTCAAAGGGATTTCCAAGACTGAAGCTGCCATATTAGAGGAGCATGAAAACAGCTTCGTGAATAAATTTCCAAGACCAGTAGGAGATCCAACCTTGAGCAACGCTAGACCGTTGGCCGAGTTCGAACCATTGGATTGGATTCCTATAGATTTCAGCTCAAATCTGCTAAGTATGAGGAGAACATATGATCCAAGGTATGCCTCTACTACAGGGGTTCAGTATAACTTCCCTAAAGACACTAGAACTTCAAAGATATTGGATAATGTCGTCATCGGAGAAGTATTGGGGAAGTTGTATAAGGACGATATGGAAATTGATCAGATGGAGGTCCAACAAGCAAAGAAGCTATTTGATACTTGTTTTGTCCCATCGCCGTATGAAGGATTGTGCGGAGTATATGCAGTTGGCCTTACGGAACGAACGGAAGTTGATCCTTACATACCGTGCGAGATCGGATATAGAAGCTTCCCTAAAGCATTATGTGATTTTGGTTCCCGCGTCAGCCTGATGACGTATGAAGCATTCATGGATATGCCCTATGACATAAAAGGAAGATTGCTAGGAACCGAGCTTGAGCTAATCATGGCGGATGGGAGGAGAACTAAACCGCTGGGAGTAATCAAGGATCTGAACATTGAGGTAAAAAAGAATACTATTCCGGTGGATATTTTTGTTCTCGATAAAGGTGAAGTTGGAGTTGAAGATATTATTCTGGGAAGACCTTTCTTAAAGCTTGTACAAGCTGTTATTGATGCTGGAAAAGGTCATCTCAAATTGACTCTGGGCGGAGAGGAAGTCCTTTTGAATTCGAAGACCCACCCGTCGTTCAAGAAAGTGACGAGCCACCCTCTCTTCAGGAATTCTTTACAGAAAAAGATGAAGAAATCAGTACAGGATACTCAGACCCGTTAAACAAACTGTTTGAAGAGTCAGATAGGAAGAGGCCGAAATCCAAGACCGTGCCGATCGGCACGGTGATTGTGCCGACCGGCACGAAGGTGAAAATCCTCAATTTGAGCCTTTGGGTAATCTGGATCCTGGTGCAGCACCAGAAGTAGAACAGAAGCCACTTCCTGATGGTCTGAGGTACGAATACTTAGGCAAAGATAAAACTTATCCCGTCATCGTCAATAGTGCTTTGAATGAAGAAGAGACAACACGATTGCTTGCTGTTTTGAGAAAATACAAGAAAGCGATCGGATATTGTCTTGATGATATCAAAGGAATAAGCCCAGCTTTTGCACACATAAGATCAATCTTGAAGAATCAGCTAAGCCAGTCGTTGAAGGCATGCGACGATTGAAAGAGGGCATGAAGGAAGTTGTGAAGAAAGAAGTGCTGAGACTTCTTAATGCAGGAATGATTTATCCAGTTGCTGATAGTGAATGGGTGAGTCCAGTGCATTGCGTGCCAAAGAAAGGAGGACTCACAGTTGTGCCTAATGAGAATAATGAGTTGATCCCTCAACGGACAGTTACAGGATGGCGAATGTGCATTGATTACAGAAAGCTGAATGCAGCCACAAAGAAAGACCATTATCCACTACCGTTCATCGATGAGATGCTTGAAAGGTTAGCCAAGAACTCTTATTTTGCTATCTCGACGGTTATAGTGGTTTCTTTCAAATCCCTGTTAGACCTGAAGATCAGCATAAGACCACTTTCACTTGTCCTTATGGAACTTATGCGTATCGGCGAATGCCATTCGGTCTTTGCAACGCACCGGCTACATTTCAGAGATGCATGAATGCTATATTTGCTGAATTCATTGAAGACATTATGGAGGTATTTATGGATGATTTCTCTGTTCATGGTACTGATTTTGATCATTGCTTAGCAAATTTAGAGAAAGTACTAAAGAGGTGCGTGGAAGTTGATTTAGTTCTTAATTGGGAGAAATGTCACTTCATGGTAACCGAAGGGATTGTTTTGGGGCATGTTATTTCTAACCGAGGTATTGAGGTAGACAAAGCTAAAATATCTACAGTTGAAAGGTTGCCACCGCCTACTGATATTAAGACACTGCGAAGTTTTCTTGGACATGCAAATTTTTATCGCAGATTTGTGAAGGATTATTCAAAGATTGCTAAGCCATTGACGGAATTGCTGCAAAAGGATGTTGAATTTGAGATGAATGATGAAAGGCTTACTGCTTTCCGGAAGTTGAAAGAAGAGCATTATGTTCTGCACCTATTATGCAACCTCCGGATTGGAATTTACCTTTCGAGATTATGTGCGATGCAAGTGACTATGCAGTAGGAGCGGTTCTTGGACAACGAAAGGAAGGTAAAGTGCATGCTATCTACTATGCTAGTAAAACTCTCAATGAAGCCCAGATTAATTATACAACAACAGAGAAAGAGATGCTAGCTGTTATATTTGCATTTGAGAAATTTAGATCCTATATCCTCAATTCTAAGGTCATTGTTTATACGGATCATGCTGCTATTAGATATCTTGTCTCTAAAAAGGAGTCGAAACCTAGATTGCTTCGTTGGGTTTTGATGCTGCAAGAATTTGATTTGGAGATTAGAGACAAGAAAGGGGTTGAAAATTCAGTAGCAGATCATCTGTCTCGTTTGACGCTTGAGAACAAGGAGGGATGCATTGGTGATGCCATGCGCAAGAGCAGCTATTTCAGATTAAAGATCATAGAGAATCATGGATGCAAGATATCATAAATGGATTCAAAGGGAAGCTTGATGATTGTAGCAAGAATTCAAAAAGGAGGATTGTCAGTGAGATGAGGAAGTTCATATGGGATGATCCTTATCTATACAGATATTGTGAAGATGGAGCTGTTCGAAGGTGCGTACCTCGTGACGAACGCGAAAGCATATTGAAAAAGTGTCATTCATCTGAGTATGGTGGACATTATGGGCACTTTCGAACACAGGCAAGGTATGGGCTAGTGGATTTTATTGGCCTTCAATGCACGAAGATGCGAAAAGGTATGTTGCTAGATGCCCCCAATGCCAAAGAATTGGAAACGTTAATGCTCGTAATGCTATGCCTTTGAAGTATAACTTGCAAGTTGATATATTCGATGTTTGGGGCATGGATTTTATGGGACCATTTGTTAATTCGCATGGTTATGAATATATTTTGGTTGCTGTGGATTATGTCTCAAAGTGGTAGAAGCAATACCATGTCGAAACAGTACAACTCGTGAATCCAAGCAAATGTTGGAGGAGTGCATATTTCCAAGATATGGTGTTCCTAGAGTCATTATTACAGATGGTGGATCTCATTTTACCGGGCATGAATTTACTAAAGCTTTGAAGAAGATGGGTATTGAGCATCGAATTGGGACAGCCTATCATCCACAGACCAACGGCCAAGCAGAAACTTCTAATAAACAGTTGAAGGGAATTCTGCATAAAATTGTTACAAAAGAAGGAAAGGATTGGTCAAACAAGTTGAATGGCGCACTTTGGGCTTATCGCACAGCATTCAAGACACCAATAGGTATGACACCTTATCAATTCGTCTATGGAAAGACCTGTCATTTGCCTGTAGAGTTAGAACATAGAGCCTATTGGGCGATCAAAGAGATGAATTTGGATTTAGATGCTGCTGCGGTAAAACGGAAGATTCAAATTAGTGAACTCGAGGAGATGCGCCTAAAAGCTTATGAGAATGCGGCCATTTATAAAGAGAAAAAAGAAGTGGTATGATAAGAAGCTATTGAAAAAGGAATTTTACGAAGGAGATAGGGTGCTACTATTCAATTCAAGATTTCGATTGTTCGGTAAAGGCAAATTGAAAAGTAAATGGGATGGACCGTATCTTGTTCATAAAGTTCTTCCTTCCGGAGCTGTTGTCATCATGGATGGAAAGCAAAATACATACACGGTGAATGGTCAACGATTAAAGGTATATCTTGAACCCGACACTTTTGAGTTAAAGTCATTCGATATATATTATGTGAATTGAGTGATTGGGTGGTCGAGCTTAACGACGTAAAACAAAAGCACTGTTGTTTTTACTGTTTTTCTGTGTGTTTTGTGTCTTTTTGATTTTATTGAGTCGTTTGAGGCAACTTTGCCTCCGTGCCGACCGGCACAAATCTGTGCCGATCGGCACGGGAGAGTCCGTGTCGTTTTTGAGTCGAGTTTTTGCCCTTCCTCCAAGACATGCTTCGGTGACTTCCAAATTTACGAGATAGAGTCCGGTTCGACCAAGAGAATTATGGATATATATATGAAGGAGTTGTCTCGGATCTCATCATCAAACATCGAGCGCCGCCGGAGTTCCCAGCAAACCCTAGAGCAGAAGACAATGCAAGACGGCGAAACCGGAAGCGGAGGCGACTGTGCCGATCGGCACGACCACCGTGCCGACCGGCACGGAGCCGTACTTTCGCCGATGAGCCCAACTCTGCCATGGGTGAGCAACAGGAGCATCAACCCCACCGAGGACGATCCAATCGTCTGGTCGCACCTGAAGCAACGATGGATGTTGAAGAGTGAAGCGGATGCGTTCAATAGAGAGAGAAAGAGATGGATGACGCCCTTCGGAAGAAGGTCAGAGAAGTGCTAGTACGCAAAGGTAAATCCAAGATTGATGATAGCACACCGGTTTCCGATAGGTACAATGGATAGGCTTCTCGCTATGGAACGTCCTTTGACATATGATGATCTTATCACTTTTGAATCGATCCTTACTGATAGCGAGAGGGAAGAGTTAGACAAAGATTGCTTTCTGACCATCCATAGGTCTCGGCTGAACGATGGAAGGAACCCTGATGGCGGTGCCGACCGGCACATGCCATGTGCCACCGGCACACTGCACTCCCACGCGTCCTGACCGACTGGGAAGACCTCCAAGAGAAGATTCTGCACAGGAACACCCGAGGTTTTGGATTTGCCAAAGGGCGCATGACCCCTAAAGAGATCAATGATGAAATTCAGAGGCGTATTGACAGAGACAACGCTGCACAGAGGAGAGCACGCAACCTGGCAGACCTAGAAGCATATTTTGAGAGGAAACGGCAGGCGTGCCGACCGGCACGGTCCTTGTGCCGACCGGCACGACCTTAAGGTTGTGGATTTTGTTGAGATATCTGATGATTCCTCTGATGATGAGCCTCCACAGAAGCGATCAAAGGAAATAGAGGGAGTTCGGCGTTCCGTTCGTCTTTCTGCAAAGCCAAGAGCAAAATATACCTCGGAATCAGTGAGCTATATAGAGACATCTCCTGTGCATGAACACCCATTAGCTAATCTTGTGCAAAGGATGACGAAGATCCTGATGAGGATCCGGAAGAAGATCCCGAGGAGGAGGAGATGGAAGATGAGCCAGAACCTGCCGATGCCGAACCACCCAGTGTAGAGGGAGCTTCAGGAGACCTTTCAGGAGCTCAAGGCAATTCAGGGCCGCGTTACCAGGTGAATGGTGCTACGTGCCGATCGGCACGTGCGCCGTGCCGACCGGCACCTCGAGGTTCTGACACAAACTCGCCCCTGCGAGATGAGCGCCATGATCGTCCTGCCAACTGTTGCCCAATCTGCAGGAGAAACATCGAACGTCTCTATTATGATATGGAGAGATGCTATAGGCACCATCGGGACATTGATATACGGATTGATGACATGGAGAGCATGGCCGCGGCGGACTACTCTTTTCTCATGAGGAACATTCGAAGCATCTTTAGCATGTTGAGGAGGCATGGCATTTCAGATTAGGTTGGTCTAGTCGTTTTTTTTTGCAATAGGGACATTGCAAGGTTTGAGTGTGGGGGGTTCGCCCTTACACTTCTTAAGGTCGTTTGCTTCGAAATTAGTTTGGTTTGAGTTAGTGTGTGCAAGTGTGAGAGTTTTCTTAGAGAGGTTTGAGATGGTGTGCTTAGTTAAGCTTCGAGGTCAAGAATTATTGCAATGTCTTGAATAAAGTTAGTGTTAGTTGTCAAATCGATGCGTTACCCCATATTCTTGATTTTGTTTTTGACGATCGTTTTGCCAATCTACTTGAGTTCATTGAATAATCGCTTGGCTTTATATATCCACTTTTCGAAAACCCCTTCTATCATCATAAGTTGAAGCATTTGGCTGAGGATTTGATATTGTGCCTATTACACTAAGCCAAATGAGATGAGAGAAACCTACACATAAACCTTTTGATAAGAGGACGTCTTTGTCAACTCTTTGCTCTTGATTACGACTAAGCTAGAAGGGAGAAGTTTCATTTGTTCATCTCAGTTGCTAGCCATCTATCATCAAGTTCTTTCTATCCGAAAACCGATATTTCATCGTTTTCTCCCTCCTCCTTGATACAACCTACAAGCAAATGTGAAGTTTAGACAGATTTCGATCCAAAATATGCTCTGTTAGCAGTCTGCAAAGAAAAAAAAAGAAGAAAAAGAAGAAAAAGAATTAAATTAGTCAGGTGCCGACCGGCACGACACTGTGCCGATCGGCACAAAAAGAAAAAAATAAAAAAGGAGTCAAAAATAAAGAGAAAAGTGAATATCAGAGGAAGCAGACTGCAGCAAGAGTCAAAATTCTAAAAAGATCTGTATATACTCCAGGCTTGATCCCTTCTTAATTCTATTTCGTTCATTCTCGATTGTTTTCTTTTCCCTTGATCCTTGTGCTTATATTCTGAATTCTCATGATGAAAACTCCCTTTTAGAAGGCATGATAGAGCGAATTGTTGACTTAGTAGTTCTTTCGATTCAATTTGGTTATATACTTTCCGAGATCCACAAAAGAGCCTTATATTATAGAATAGGAGAGGGAAGGAAATACATTTGAGCGATTGAGTGAAGTCTGAAGCTTTTGCATTCTTCTTAAGTGATATGAAGGGAGACAAAATAATTGTTTGACAAGCCTTGTGATTGATTCGGTCGACTCAAGTTTTGAGGTGAAATTGTTTTCAAAAATTGAGAGAAAGTCTCGTGGAAGGATACTAATTCGATGAGATGATTGACAATAACTAAGTTAGAGACTTGTGAGAGTTTTGCTTCTTAGCATGATGAAAGCACGGTGATGATTTTCATGGTTTGAATTGCTCGAGGACTAGCAATGATTTGAGTGTGGGGGAGCTGTTGGTGCTTTCTAGGTGCACATTTTATATGACAAATATGGTGTTTTAATACCTTATTAAGTCATTATTGCTAACAATTAACCCCCATTATCATATATATGCGTAGTTTCTGTGTATTCGGAAGATTTACAGGAAACAGGTGAGAATTAAGAGACTACGAGTAAAGAGCTGCTGGAGGCCCGAAGAACGAGGAAATTGGAGACCGTGCCGATCGGCACGTCCTGTGTGCCGATCGGCACAATGGAGGTCGGGCCCGAACTTGAAGCCCACTCGGAGAATATGGAGCCCAGAAGAAATATCAGAGTCGGAGTCGGTGAAATCCAGCCCACAACCGAAAGAGACTATAAAAGAAGATCTTGGTCACGAAGGAAGGGGCGGCAGGGCGACAGACACACACACGGAGATTTTGACCTAGGTTGAAGGTTGTGGCGGCGAAGACGGCGATCACCGATCATCACCACCAAAAAGGAAGACTGTGCCGACCGGCACACTGCCGTGCCGATCGGCACCTGTGGGACCACGCCGAATTCCCGCGTCCTACTGTACCCATGTTCATGTGTTGCAGTATGATGCGTGAGTAGATCTCATATTCTCTCCGTGGCGAGGGAAATCTGGTTATGTAACTCTCACACTTAAGATACTCTTTTGATACGTTCAGTCTATGTGATGCTTCGAATTCGTATCTGATCCATACGTGTTTATCACATAGTGCAAGAAACCAGTGGGGAACTATTAACCCTCATCGTGACAGGATCGGGGCGAACGAAACCACCATGTCTTGTAGAATACTAAACCTATCAATCGACCTATAACCTGAGTTGCATGCCAGTACCCAAGCCATAGGAGAGAATCCTTTCATAACCTTGATACAACCGCAGGCCCTTTCATCTCTAGTTGTTAATCATCCTTTCTCACACACATCTTTTGCTATATTAATTTAGTAGTTTAAATAATAGTTTAAGTCCCGCTTGTTCCTGTGGATCGATATAAACCTTGGAATACTCTAAGGGAAAAAGTGCTACAACTGTACACCGTCCTCTTGCGGTATATAAGTGGGTGCGTACAAACGACCAACAAGACCCCTCAAGGGGCGGGCAACCAACTATATATAGGCTACCAACCCAAAACTAGCCGTTGCCCAAAAGTGCCCTGCGAAACTAGAGACCGTACAATAGGACCGTACTGTCCGGTCTCTTCCAGACCGTACTGTCCGGTCTCTATTTCCAGGCGCATCTCCATCTTCTTCTTCATCTCCAATGAAGACCGTACTGTCCGGTCCCTAGGACCGTACCATCCGGTCGATTGTCCGGTCTTCATTTCTTCCACTTCCAGAAACTTCAACTTCTCTGTCTGGAATCTTCTGATGACCGTACTGTCCGGTCCTCATGACCGTACCATACGGTCCATTGTCCGGTCTTCATTTTCTCAGCATCCCGAGACTTCACTTCTCTGTCTGGATCTTCAATGAAGACCGTACCATACGGTCCCTAGGACCGTACTGTCCGGTCTCTACCGGATAAGCTGAAAACTTGATCCACTCTTGATCCTTGCTTCCAACTTCTTCATCCTTGGTTCCTCTTCTTCTCTTCAGCCACCCTAGCCCTCGAGAGACTCACTATGCATCCATATGATCTCTAACCTAGTGTGCGCTAAGAGAACCAATTCGATCCCTCTTGATAGTCCGGTTTTTCCTATGGACTCAAGTTAACATCTACCAAGCCAACACTGCTTGGTCTATCATATCCTTAGCCTTGATCCATCTTCAACCTTGACTCCATCAAGCTCTCGATCCGAATCGTCGAGGCAACCAATCACCAAGTCGTCGAGAGATAGAGTTTGTGAGACGACACTTCATTGACATGACCATTTGAATATCCTACATGAAAATGTTAGTCACATCAAAATGGTCACCCAATCACCAAAACATTCATACCTTTGGGGTTTCCAAACTCCAATGGTCATGAAGCTTACAATCTCCCCCTTTTTGGTGATTGGTGACAACACATATCATAGATAGAGAATGTAAAGCGCAAGAGTGATTGATAAGATAGGATATGAAATGAAGAACAAGTAAAACGGAGAACAAGGTAGTCATAGCTCAAAAAGGTATCACCTGCAAAATAGAGTTAGAGCACATGGGTGATATATATGGAATAAAAACATGAGCTATGACCACAACTCTGTGATGATAAGATTATAAGATATTCCTGCAAAAGCAAGTGAGTGCACATATCATCACAGAAAGAGGAAACCTGGCAAGATAGATATAAATAGGCGCATCCAGGTGAACATACACAAACTCAGAGCAATATATCAGAGCAAAATATTAGAGACAGAGCAATATGCAAGATATAGATAACGAACAAGTGTATGTGAAAGAAACCAGTGCATTCTTGATGAGCTAAACAGAAGCAAAAACAAAACAAGCTCATCAAGAACCACGAAGAACCAAAAGAGCATACAATGAAGTACCAAAAGATCTCCCCCTGGACAAAAGCTGTCTCACACTCCCCCTGAACACAAGATCACTCCACTACTCCCCCTAGACCTATACAAGATCTCTCTATCTCTCTCCCCCTTTGGCACCAATGACCAAAAAGAGAAGGAAAGGAAGAAAAACTGCTGTCCTACGCGTCGGAGGCTGGAGGAGGTGCAGTGGTGGTAGTCACTGAAAGCTCTGGAGCTGAAAGGTGCCCTGCTGCGGCTGCTGCTGCTCAGAAGAAGTGCCAGTGTACTCAAACTCTGGAGGTGGTGAAGGAGTCCTGGGGAGTGCTGTCTGCTGCTCTGGAGAGGTGCCTGTGGCAAGAGCCTCACGTAACTCCTCACGAGTATAGCCAAAGTCAGTGAGATCTGCTGAGGGCTCAACAACTCGAGGCGGAGTAGGTGTCCTGGGAGACTCTGTCTGTGCCACTGCTGCTGTCTCAGCTGTAGTAGTCACGACCTCTGCCTGTGAAGCTGTAAGAAGTGAATCTGTCTGCACTGAGGCGGTCTGTGCTACTGTGTCGAAGTCGAGTGTACGAGCTGGCAGTGGTGACACAAAGAAAGGACTCGTCAGCTGAAGCGGTGAGAAGCTCGGAGCTGTAGTAGCAAGAAGAGCTGACGGAGTCATGGAGAGGCCTGGTGAAGAAAAGTACTGCTGAGAAGGTCCTACCTCTCCTGTCAAACCAGCAAACGTGGACGTCGACGGCCCCACCGTAGGTGCACCAGCAGGTGAGATGGGAGCCGTGAGTAAGGTGCTGAAGTACTGTCCCTGGCTGGAAGACTGTCCTCCCTGTGTCTGAGCAAACTGCTGCTGCTGTAGCTGCTGAAAGCGAACTGTGTCTGGTGGCAGCACACCTGGAAAGGTGATAGGAGGGAAAGACGGGAGACCTGGCAGTGCCTGTCCAAAAGACGAAGAGTCTGAGCGATCGCCTCAAAGCCAGTGAACAACGAAGACATGCCAGTAGCCAACTCCCTCTGAGTGTGTATGACGCTGTCCATCATCTGTCTGTCCCTCTCTCTGTCCTCTCTCTGACTCCGGATCTCTCTACGGAGCTCTGCTAGCTCTGCGCGTAGAATTGCATCTGTCTGTGCTGGAGCTGTAGCAGAGGCTGAAGGTCCTGCTCTAGAGTCCGGAGTAACGTCCTCAGGAATGGACTCCATATGACTACCAGTCTGAATATGCTGCTCGGTCTCGGTAGCCGTGTCACCTAAGCCCTGTGAAGAACTCCCCTGCGAAGCTGACTCCCGGGTAGCAACCCGTCTGTCGGAGGCAGGTAAGGGAGTATAAGCTGTGGTCACCTTGGGCAGCTCATCGTAGTCCTCCTGAGACAACAACTGTAGCCTCCTCAGAATGTAGCAGATCAGTGGTGCGAAGGCTAAGTGTCTGGCAGCTATCCCCTCAGCAATAACGTCCTCCATCTGGCACAGTATCAGATCTACCAAGTCAAAGCCTCTGTGCCTCAGCATCAACATCACAACCCACTGTGCTAGGATAGAGAACTGATCCCTGTAGCCACTCCTAGGCACAATGGTCCTGCTAAGAATACTCCTGAGAACTCTGCCCTCGTGTAAGTCTGGTGTGAGCTCGGCTGAAGTTCTCCGGGTGCGGTGGAGGGAAAGCAATACTCATATCCTCGTCTGAAGGTAAGTGTCCCCCAAGAGGTCTGCGGGGAGGCTCCATCCCTGGGTGAGCAAGCGGAAACACTCTGGTCTCGTGCTGGATGGTCTCAAGTGCCTCTACGAGGTTCTCCCTCGTCACTCTGTGGGGCTGCCCACTGAGCATGAACCATATAGAAGACCGATCTGGGGCAATCCACAGAGAAGCGTAGAAATCTATCACTATATCATAATCCCAACGCATCAGTGTAGTGATGATCTCCTGGAGGCCCGGGATATAAGACAAGTGCTGAGTGAAGTCTGTCCCGGCACCTCTGCTGGCAGCCTCTATGCTGCAGTGCTGGTGAGTAACAAAGAGCTTACTAGCTCCGTCTGTCCGCAGTCTGCTCCTCAACCCAGCTGCTATCCTCTGCTGTAGTAAGGTCCAGAAGCGACCTCCTGCCTGTGGGTCCCTCCTGGCAGGTACCCAAGTCTCCTCACTGACTCTCCTGAACTTCTTGAGGACGGGGCCTGGCAGCCTGAGTGCGTCCTCAGCAAGCACGTCCCTGAGTGTAGCAGTCCTGTCAAGAGCACAGAACTTCACTGCCATCCGCTGCCTGTCACCCTCGGTGACCTCAGGGGGTCCGTCACCGGAGTGGGAACTCTCCTCTGCCTCTGACTCTGGCTGCTCCTGCGCGGTCCTCGACGTACCAACCTCACGGATGGACGGAGTCCGCTGCACTGTGACTCTGGCCCTGGAAGACCTCCTCGGAGTCTCCCCCTGTCCTCCTGCAGGTGGGTCCCTGATCCGGAACCCTGTGTCTCTGCCAGTAGGTAAGTCAACATCTGCTGCCCTGAGGGCACGATCCCACTCTGGATCACCTGTCCGCTGCTTCTTCTTCTTGGGCTGTGGATCTGGAGCCTTGGCCTTGCCCTTGTCTCTGTCACCTCTGCCCCTGCCTCTGCCTCCTGCCATCTCTGCTGACTGGGCTGTAGACAAGATAGGGCGAGTGAGCTTGGCTCACCAACCCGTCCACTGACGGCTGACTGCCAAAGATAGGACTAAGGGCTTGGCCCTCAATCCGTCCACTGTCTCTGCTCTGCTGTCAACTGCCCACTGTCCGCTGACCACTGCCACTGCACGATAGGAATAGACAGGGTATATGAGTATAGAATAACCTACTATAATCTACAAGCAAGAATCGTAGGTAAGCGCATGAATCTATATGAAGTCCTAGCGCAGAGGTGAAGGACACAATGCCGGCAAATATGCAATGGGGAACTACGGCATTGTCGATTATCGGTGGAGATCAACTAGTGTACATAGATCATATGCAATAGACACAATGTACCACTAATCGAGGAAATGCTAGTGTCGAGCTAGGTGTATATGGTATGGAACGGAAATCGACACAAAGTGATTAACAACCAAAATGTCATAGATAAATGAAGTGTGACACTCGAACACTATGACACATGGCAGGCAAATGACCTCAATTGCATTGAAGTTAATCGGATTTACGACAAATGCAGTAAAGGTTCGATTTTTCTAGGGATTTTCATCGAAGAAGGAGACGATCGGCTCAAACCCTAGATACGGAATCCGAACGAGGCTACTGTGCGATTTGTGAAACCAGGGGCTCACCGGAGCAGTCAATTCGACGAAGATTGCCGAGTGGTGGTGCTCAGGTCCGGTGAGGCCGGGAAACAGAAGCTCGTCGCGCGAGGAAGGAGCAACAGCTCGAGGTTCGCGCGGATGGAGGAGCTCCTCTACAAGGTGCTCGTCGACGGCGAGGTGGCGTCCTCGTCTTCGGCGACGGCGGCGCGCGGGCAGGCGAAGCGGCGGCGGTTCGGCGTGGAGTGCGGCGACGCGGCGCAGTGCGGCGCTAGGGTTTGCGGGTGCAGGCGCGCGGAGGAGCAGGCGGCGCGCGGCGCGGTGGAGGTGCTCGTCGGCGGTGGCGCGACGGCGGCTGGTCGACGAACGGCGGAGCGCGGCGCGGGAAGGTTGGGTGGAGCACGAACGACGAGCGGCGGCGTAATGGGGAAAGGGATGCACAGTAATCGCCGGAAATCCGTTAGGAAATGCTTTAGTTTGAATCGACGGCTGAGATTGATCCAAAACGAAATCAACGGATGAGATTGAATACATCTCGCGATGAAATTAACCAGACCGTATGGTACGGTCATAGAGATCGTATTGTACGGTCCCCTTTTCACCCTGACAGATAGCTATAGAGATCGTATTGTACGGTCTAGAGGACCGCATTGTCCGGTCTCCTTTCTGCCTCAGGTTTCAAAGGATCTCGTGCAAAAGCACACCGTATTGTACGGTCCCTTTGACCGTATTGTACGGTCCAGTCCAGAAATGCTGATTTTCAAGGAATTTCCTTCTAAGTCCAAGTTTCTCACACAAAAACCAAATAAACGCCAAACATGGACTAGAAGGGGATCTCTCAAACACTCCTTTGAAAATAAACCAATATAGGTTGCGCATAGGCTTATAGTAATTTTTCAATCGGCAAATAAGATGCAACCAATAAGAACCAAATGCGATAAAAACAAAAGAGGGTATGTATGAGTCCTTTGCCTATGATCCGTGCAAGTAGATTTAACCTTGAGGATCATTTAGCAAGACTCAATGGGCATGAAGCGCAATTCTTTTCTTTAGTCACACTTCTATGAGATGTGAGATCATATTACGAATGAAGCACTTCCTCATAGTGTGACAACTCCTTTGTGATTTCCTATATGCAATGCATGAGACAAGCATATCATACAAATGCAAGAGAAAGTAAACATGCCATGTGATATGCAAGCAAAGTTAAGACAACGCATAAAGGAAACCTACTCAAGGCCAAGTTTGAACCTCTCTCAAGCTTACTCACTATGAGCCAAACCTTGCCTTGAGTCCATCGGTCCACCAACTCAAGCATCCCCATGCTCATAGCTATCTTGAGAAAGTTAGACCTTGAACTAATTTTTATGTTCTTTTCTTTTTAGTTATTAACATATGCATGAATGCAAACATACTAGTTCACAAAGGAGCACCTAGCTACCATGCAAGCAAATGCAAGAAAGGAAACTACTATGATACAAGTTACCTCCTTGAAGAGTAGATTTGTCGATGAAGCACTCGAAGCTTGTGGTGGACGTTCATGAGTTGTCGTTGCGGCGCACGGTCCACCACCATCACCCTTCTAGGTCTTGTTCTTGGGAGCCCACTCGCACTTGGTTGGCCTCTCAAGGTCAACTATGCATTTGGGCACCCAAATCTTCCTCATCATCCTCCTCTTGTCGGGTGATCCAAGAGCCTTTGCCTTCACCTTGCCTTTCTTGTCCCTAAAGAGCTTGTAGTGTGTATTTCCATGGAACAAGTTAGCGTTAGGCAAAACCTTGGAACTTCTCACCTTGGGACAATTCTTGCTAGTGTGGCCGTCTCGGCAACACTTCTCACAATAGTAGTCGTCCGCCATGAGGGGAACTACCCAAGGTGGAATGTCCTCGTCCTTGCCGATGAGGTTGATGGCGGCGGGGTAGGAGCCGAGTCCCTTGTGCCCGGGGTTGTTCACAAGGTTCCGACCAAGTATCTCCTTATGAATGGTCCTTCCCCTTGTGAGCCTCTCGAAACCGTCCATCACCGAAGCTCTCTCCTCCTTGAGTTGATGATATTCCTTCAAAATGTTCTCATCAAGAGAGATGCTCTCAAGAGAGGGAGTTAGTCCATCACAAGTAATATATGAAGAATCGGAAATGGATGAACTAGAGGAAGAAGTGTTACACTTTTCGAGGAGGGATTGATGTTCTTCCTCAAGAACCTTGAACTTGCCGTTGAGCCTCATGTGTTCAACCTTGAGCTTGTCATAGCTTTCATCCAAGGTCATGAGCGAAGTGGAAAGGTGCTTGATCTCATCCTCTAGTAACTTGGACTTCTCCTTGAGCTTCATGTGATCTTCCTCAAGCTTGTCATAGTCCTCATCAAGAGCCTTGTGAGAGATGGATAAGTCCCTAAGTTCACCCTCAAGTTGACGAACTCGGAAGGCGGCCACTTCATGTTCCTTCTCCAACCGAGCAATGGTCTTGTCCTTCTTCATGATCATCTTGCCGGTTAGGAGAATGCTATCCAAGAGTTCCTCATATGTGGGCTTATCCTCCTCACCAAACTCTTCATCGGACTCGCTCTTCTCATCTTCACTACTATCATCATCTTTGGCCATCAAGCAAGTCGGTGGTGGAGGTAGAGTCTCGGAGATGTTGGTGAGAGCTATGCCGGCCATCTTCTTTCCCTTGGAGGATGAGTCATCACTTTCTTCTTCATCACTATCATCATCCGAAACCCACTCTCCAACATAGAGTCCCTTGCGAGATGATCTTCTCTTGTCTTTGCCTCTAGAGCTTTCCTTCTTGACAAACCTCTTCCTTGCCTTGTACTTGCTTCTAGGGTCTTCTTCTTCATCATCGCTTGACTCTTGAGTCTTTTTCTTGCTCTTCTTGATTGGCTTCGGACATTCCTTGGCAAAGTGACCCTTCTCTCCACAATTGTAGCACTCGGCATCTTTCTTGTTGATGAATCTTCTCTTGAAGAAGTTGCTTCTCTTCATGAGGAGTGCTAGATCATTGGGATGAAGTTGCAACAAGTCTTCAACGTCTTCTTCAAGCTCTTCATCACTTGAATCTTGAGTCACCACCTTCTTCATCTTCTTGCTTGACCCCTCGGATGCAAAAGCAAGATTCTTGGAGGGCTTCTCATCAAGCTTCTTGTCGAGGTTGTAGCTCTCGAAGGCGGTGATCTTCCCAAGTAGCTTGTGGGTTGTGAGGGCTTGAATGTCGGTGTTGAAGAGACATGTGATGAGTGCTCCATATTTCTCCCTTGGGAGAATCCTCAAGATCTTCCGCACAAGGTCACCATCATCAATCTTGTCCTTCACACCAAGAGAGTTGATATCCTCTACAAGCACATTCAAGCGAGAGTAAGTGTCATTGATTAGCTCATTTGAAGACATGGCAAAGTCATCATACTTGTTCTTTAGCACATAGTATCTTTCCTCTTTCACGTCCTTGGAACCCTCATGAATTTGTTGAATTTGAGTCCATACTTCATGAGCGGTACCCGCGGACTTGACTCGAGCAAAGACCTCTTTAGTGATAGCTTCAAACAAGGCATTTTTAGCTTTAGCATTTGCCTTTGCGAGATTCACATCAAGAGTACCAATGGGAGTCCTTAGAGAGACACCGGAACTTGTCACCTCCCATGCGATAGGGTCGAGAGCCTCGAGGTAAGCTTGCATGCGAGCTTTCCAATAGGCATAGTCGGTCCCATCGAACGGGGGCGGCCCATGATCTCTCGGCATCCTTACTCAAGGCGGTTAAGCCCTATTTGAGCAACGAGGCTCTGATACCACTTGAAAGGATCAAGGGCACCGAGAGGGGGGGGGTGAATCGGTGTGTCAACAATTTCTCCCAAACGTACTTTAGGCGTGAAGCTAGCAAGACTAGATATGGTGATAACAAAAGCAAGCGATGCGCGCACACAATCTAGTCTATGCAACAAGCAACACCCTAGCAAGCAATTCTACCAAGTAGTAAAGCCTAACAAGCAATTCTACCAAGTAGTAAAGAGACAACCTATCATGCAATTCTACTAGCACATAAAGGTAAATGCGGAAACGTAAATGCTAGTATGTAAAGGAGATAGAGATAGGAATGCTCATGATTTTTCCCGTGGTCTCGGAAGGGTGGCGCCTTCCCCTACTCCACGTTGGGTCACTCCCGCCGGAGTCTCGACCCCGTCCCTCCGCTCGATGGCGATCCCTCCTAGAGCACACTTCACCCTCCGAGTGAAGTCGCGGGCACGTCCCGCCGGGCTCGATCCCGGGTACTCTTCCGGAGGTAAGGCTCCGCACGTGATGCGTGCCAAAGGGCGCTCCACTAGTGATGCTTCTTTCGCACGGGAAGCTCCAAGACCGTGTACAAACTTGTGTTAGCTTCCACAATCTCCTTGGACAGCTCAACACCAACGCCTAACCGGTCTAGGCCTTGCCATAGACCAAGAGTAACAAACCGAAGTGACTCTCTCAAGCTCACACTAGCCTAGAGATCAAGTGGATGCAATTGCTACTCTCTCAAGCACTAGGATCACTCCAAATCCTTCACAAGTGCTTCTCTCTCTTGCTCTTGGCTCCCTCTGAGTTTCCTGCACTCCAACAATGGCCAAGAGACCCCTCAAGGGGCGGGCAACCAACTATATATAGGCTACCAACCCAAAACTAGCCGTTGCCCAAAAGTGCCCTGCGAAACTAGAGACCGTACAATAGGACCGTACTGTCCGGTCTCTTCCAGACCGTACTGTCCGGTCTCTATTTCCAGGCGCATCTCCATCTTCTTCTTCATCTCCAATGAAGACCGTACTGTCCGGTCCCTAGGACCGTACCATCCGGTCGATTGTCCGGTCTTCATTTCTTCCACTTCCAGAAACTTCAACTTCTCTGTCTGGAAATCTTCTGATGACCGTACTGTCCGGTCCTCATGACCGTACCATACGGTCCATTGTCCGGTCTTCATTTTCTCAGCATCCCGAGACTTCACTTCTCTGTCTGGATCTTCAATGAAGACCGTACCATACGGTCCCTAGGACCGTACTGTCCGGTCTCTACCGGATAAGCTGAAAACTTGATCCACTCTTGATCCTTGCTTCCAACTTCTTCATCCTTGGTTCCTCTTCTTCTCTTCAGCCACCCTAGCCCTCGAGAGACTCACTATGCATCCATATGATCTCTAACCTAGTGTGCGCTAAGAGAACCAATTCGATCCCTCTTGATAGTCCGGTTTTTCCTATGGACTCAAGCTAACATCTACCAAGCCAACACTTGCTTGGTCTATCATGTCCTTAGCCTTGATCCATCTTCAACCTTGACTCCATCAAGCTCTCGATCCGAATCGTCGAGGCAACCAATCACCAAGTCGTCGATAAGATAGAGTTTGTGAGACGACGCTTCATTGACATGACCATTTGAATATCCTACATGGAAATGTTAGTCACATCAATATGGTCACCCAATCACCAAAACATTCATACCTTTGGGGTTTCCAAACTCCAATGGTCATGAAGCTTACAATCTCCCCCTTTTTGGTGATTGGTGACAACACATATCATAAGATAGAGAATGTAAAGCGCAAGAGTGATTGATAAGATAGGATATGAAATGAAGAACAAGTAAAACGGAGAACAAGGTAGTCATAGCTCAAAAGGTATCACCTGCAAAATAGAGTTAGAGCACATGGGTGATATATATGGAATAAAAACATGAGCTATGACCACAACTCTGTGATGATAAGATTATAAGATATTCCTGCAAAAGCAAGTGAGTGCACATATCATCACAGAAAGAGGAAACCTGGCAAGATAGATATAAATAGGCGCATCCAGGTGAACATACACAAACTCAGAGCAATATATCAGAGCAAAATATTAGAGACAGAGCAATATGCAAGATATATAGATAACGAGCAAGTGTATGTAAAAGAAACCAAGTGCATTCTTGATGAGCTAAACACAAGCAAAAGCAAATCAAGCTCAACAAGAACCACGAAGAACCAAAAGAATATACAATGAAGTACCAAAAGATCTCCCCCTGGACAAAAGCTGTCTCACACTCCCCCTGAACACAAGATCACTCCACTACTCCCCCTAGACCTATACAAGATCTCTCTATCTCTCTCCCCCTTTGGCACCAATGACCAAAAAGAGAAAGAAGGAAAGAGAAAAACTGCTGTCCTACGCGTCGGAGGCTGGAGGAGGTGCAGTGGTGGTAGTCACTGAAAGCTCTGGAGCTGAAAAGGTGCCCTGCTGCGGCTGCTGCTGCTCAGAAGAAGTGCCAGTGTACTCAAACTCTGGAGGTGGTGAAGGAGTCCTGGGGAGTGCTGTCTGCTGCTCTGGAGAGGTGCCTGTGGCAAGAGCCTCACGTAACTCCTCACGAGTATAGCCAAAGTCAGTGAGATCTGCTGAGGGCTCAACAACTCGAGGCGGAGTAGGTGTCCTGGGAGACTCTGTCTGTGCCACTGCTGCTGTCTCAGCTGTAGTAGTCACGACCTCTGCCTGTGAAGCTGTAAGAAGTGAATCTGTCTGCACTGAGGCGGTCTGTGCTACTGTGTCGAAGTCGAGTGTACGAGCTGGCAGTGGTGACACAAAGAAAGGACTCGTCAGCTGAAGCGGTGAGAAGCTCGGAGCTGTAGTAGCAAGAAGAGCTGACGGAGTCATGGAGAGGCCTGGTGAAGAAAAGTACTGCTGAGAAGGTCCTGCCTCTCCTGTCAAACCAGCAAACGTGGACGTCGACGGCCCCACCGTAGGTGCACCAGCAGGTGAGATGGGAGCCGTGAGTAAGGTGCTGAAGTACTGTCCCTGGCTGGAAGACTGTCCTCCCTGTGTCTGAGCAAACTGCTGCTGCTGTAGCTGCTGAAAGCGAACTGTGTCTGGTGGCAGCACACCTGGAAAGGTGATAGGAGGGAAAGACGGGAGACCTGGCAGTGCCTGTCCAAAAGACGAAGAGTCTGAGCGATCGCCTCAAAGCCAGTGAACAACGAAGACATGCCAGTAGCCAACTCCCTCTGAGTGTGTATGACGCTGTCCATCATCTGTCTGTCCCTCTCTCTGTCCTCTCTCTGACTCCGGATCTCTCTACGGAGCTCTGCTAGCTCTGCGCGTAGAAGTGCATCTGTCTGTGCTGGAGCTGTAGCAGAGGCTGAAGGTCCTGCTCTAGAGTCCGGAGTAACGTCCTCAGGAATGGACTCCATATGACTACCAGTCTGAATATGCTGCTCGGTCTCGGTAGCCGTGTCACCTAAGCCCTGTGAAGAACTCCCCTGCGAAGCTGACTCCCGGGTAGCAACCCGTCTGTCGGAGGCAGGTAAGGGAGTGTAAGCTGTGGTCACCTTGGGCAGCTCATCGTAGTCCTCCTGAGACAACAACTGTAGCCTCCTCAGAATGTAGCAGATCAGTGGTGCGAAGGCTAAGTGTCTGGCAGCTATCCCCTCAGCAATAACGTCCTCCATCTGGCACAGTATCAGATCTACCAAGTCAAAGCCTCTGTGCCTCAGCATCAACATCACAACCCACTGTGCTAGGATAGAGAACTGATCCCTGTAGCCACTCCTAGGCACAATGGTCCTGCTAAGAATACTCCTGAGAACTCTGCCCTCGTGTGTAAGTCTGGTGTGAGCTCGGCTGAAGTTCTCCGGGTGTGGTGGAGGGAAAGCAATACTCATATCCTCGTCTGAAGGTAAGTGTCCCCCAAGAGGTCTGCGGGGAGGCTCCATCCCTGGGTGAGCAAGCGGAAACACTCTGTCTCGTGCTGGATGGTCTCAAGTGCCTCTACGAGGTTCTCCCTCGTCACTCTGTGGGGCTGCCCTCTGAGCATGAACCATATAGAAGACCGATCTGGGGCAATCCACAGAGAAGCGTAGAAATCTATCACTATATCATAATCCCAACGCATCAGTGTAGTGATGATCTCCTGGAGGCCCGGGATATAAGACAAGTGCTGAGTGAAGTCTGTCCCGGCACCTCTGCTGGCAGCCTCTATGCTGCAGTGCTGGTGAGTAACAAAGAGCTTACTAGCTCCGTCTGTCCGCAGTCTGCTCCTCAACCCAGCTGCTATCCTCTGCTGTAGTAAGGTCCAGAAGCGACCTCCTGCCTGTGGGTCCCTCCTGGCAGGTACCCAAGTCTCCTCACTGACTCTCCTGAACTTCTTGAGGACGGGGCCTGGCAGCCTGAGTGCGTCCTCAGCAAGCACGTCCCTGAGTGTAGCAGTCCTGTCAAGAGCACAGAACTTCACTGCCATCCTCTGCCTGTCACCCTCGGTGACCTCAGGGGGTCCGTCACCGGAGTGGGAACTCTCCTCTGCCTCTGACTCTGGCTGCTCCTGCGCGGTCCTCGACGTACCAACCTCACGGATGGACGGAGTCCGCTGCACTGTGACTCTGGCCCTGGAAGACCTCCTCGGAGTCTCCCCCTGTCCTCCTGCAGGTGGGTCCCTGATCCGGAACCCTGTGTCTCTGCCAGTAGGTAAGTCAACATCTGCTGCCCTGAGGGCACGATCCCACTCTGGATCACCTGTCCGCTGCTTCTTCTTCTTGGGCTGTGGATCTGGAGCCTTGGCCTTGCCCTTGTCTCTGTCACCTCTGCCCCTGCCTCTGCCTCCTCCTGCCATCTCTGCTGACTGGGCTGTAGACAAGATAGGGCGAGTGAGCTTGGCTCACCAACCCGTCCACTGACGGCTGACTGCCAAAGATAGGACTAAGGGCTTGGCCCTCAATCCGTCCACTGTCTCTGCTCTGCTGTCAACTGCCCACTGTCCGCTGACCACTGCCACTGCACGATAGGAATAGACAGGGTATATGAGTATAGAATAACCTACTATAATCTACAAGCAAGAATCGTAGGTAAGCGCATGAATCTATATGAAGTCCTAGCGCAGAGGTGAAGGACACAATGCCGGCAAATATGCAAGGGGAACTACGGCATTGTCGATTATCGGTGGAGATCAACTAGTGTACATAGATCATATGCAATAGACACAATGTACCACTAATCGAGGAAATGCTAGTGTCGAGCTAGGTGTATATGGTATGGAACGGAAATCGACACAAAGTGATTAACAACCAAAATGTCATAGATAAATGAAGTGCGACACTCGAACACTATGACACATGGCAGGCAAATGACCTCAATTGCATTGAAGTTAATCGGATTTTACGACAAATGCAATAAAGGTTCGATTTTTCTAGGGATTTTCATCGAAGAAGGAGACGATCGGCTCAAACCCTAGATACGGAATCCGAACGAGGCTACTGTGCGATTTGTGAAACCAGGGGCTCACCGGAGCAGTCAATTCGACGAAGATTGCCGGAGTGGTGGTGCTCAGGTCCGGTGAGGCCGGGAACAGAAGCTCGTCGCGCGAGGAAGGAGCAACAGCTCGAGGTTCGCGCGGATGGAGGAGCTCCTCTGCAAGGTGCTCGTCGACGGCGAGGTGGCGTCCTCGTCTTCGGCGACGGCGGCGCGCGGGCAGGCGAAGCGGCGGCGGCTCGGCGTGGAGTGCGGCGACGCGGCGCAGTGCGGCGCTAGGGTTTGCGGGTGCAGGCGCGCGGAGGAGCAGGCGGCGCGCGGCGCGGTGGAGGTGCTCGTCGGCGGTGGCGCGACGGCGGCTGGTCGACGAACGGCGGAGCGCGCGCGCGGGAAGGTGGTGGTGGGAGCACGAACGACGAGCGGCGGCGTAATGGGGAAAGGGATGCACAGTAATCGCCGGAAATCCGTTAGGAAATGCTTTAGTTTGAATCGACGGCTGAGATTGATCCAAAACGAAATCAACGGATGAGATTGAATACATCTCGCGATGAAATTAACCAGACCGTATGGTACGGTCATAGAGATCGTATTGTACGGTCCCCTTTTCCACCCTGACAGATAGCTATAGAGATCGTATTGTACGGTCTAGAGGACCGCATTGTCCGGTCTCCTTTCTGCCTCAGGTTTCAAAGGATCTCGTGCAAAAGCACACCGTATTGTACGGTCCCTTTGACCGTATTGTACGGTCCAGTCCAGAAATGCTGATTTTCAAGGAATTTCCTTCTAAGTCCAAGTTTCTCACACAAAAACCAAATAAACGCCAAACATGGACTAGAAGGGGATCTCTCAAACACTCCTTTGAAAATAAACCAATATAGGTTGCGCATAGGCTTATAGTAATTTTTCAATCGGCAAATAAGATGCAACCAATAAGAACCAAATGCGATAAAAACAAAAGAGGGTATGTATGAGTCCTTTGCCTATGATCCGTGCAAGTAGATTTAACCTTGAGGATCATTTAGCAAGACTCAATGGGCATGAAGCGCAATTCTTTTCTTTAGTCACACTTCTATGAGATGTGAGATCATATTACGAATGAAGCACTTCCTCATAGTGTGACAACTCCTTTGTGATTTCCTATATGCAATGCATGAGACAAGCATATCATACAAATGCAAGAGAAAGTAAACATGCCATGTGATATGCAAGCAAAGTTAAGACAACGCATAAAGGAAACCTACTCAAGGCCAAGTTTGAACCTCTCTCAAGCTTACTCACTATGAGCCAAACCTTGCCTTGAGTCCATCGGTCCACCAACTCAAGCATCCCCATGCTCATAGCTATCTTGAGAAAGTTAGACCTTGAACTAATTTTTATGTTCTTTTCTTTTTAGTTATTAACATATGCATGAATGCAAACATACTAGTTCACAAAGGAGCACCTAGCTACCATGCAAGCAAATGCAAGAAAGGAAACTACTATGATACAAGTTACCTCCTTGAAGAGTAGATTTGTCGATGAAGCACTCGAAGCTTGTGGTGGACGTTCATGAGTTGTCGTTGCGGCGCACGGTCCACCACCATCACCCTTCTAGGTCTTGTTCTTGGGAGCCCACTCGCACTTGGTTGGCCTCTCAAGGTCAACTATGCATTTGGGCACCCAAATCTTCCTCATCATCCTCCTCTTGTCGGGTGATCCAAGAGCCTTTGCCTTCACCTTGCCTTTCTTGTCCCTAAAGAGCTTGTAGTGTGTATTTCCATGGAACAAGTTAGCGTTAGGCAAAACCTTGGAACTTCTCACCTTGGGACAATTCTTGCTAGTGTGGCCGTCTCGGCAACACTTCTCACAATAGTAGTCGTCCGCCATGAGGGGAACTACCCAAGGTGGAATGTCCTCGTCCTTGCCGATGAGGTTGATGGCGGCGGGGTAGGAGCCGAGTCCCTTGTGCCCGGGGTTGTTCACAAGGTTCCGACCAAGTATCTCCTTATGAATGGTCCTTCCCCTTGTGAGCCTCTCGAAACCGTCCATCACCGAAGCTCTCTCCTCCTTGAGTTGATGATATTCCTTCAAAATGTTCTCATCAAGAGAGATGCTCTCAAGAGAGGGAGTTAGTCCATCACAAGTAATATATGAAGAATCGGAAATGGATGAACTAGAGGAAGAAGTGTTACACTTTTCGAGGAGGGATTGATGTTCTTCCTCAAGAACCTTGAACTTGCCGTTGAGCCTCATGTGTTCAACCTTGAGCTTGTCGTAGCTTTCATCCAAGGTCATGAGCGAAGTGGAAAGGTGCTTGATCTCATCCTCTAGTAACTTGGACTTCTCCTTGAGCTTCATGTGATCTTCCTCAAGCTTGTCATAGTCCTCATCAAGAGCCTTGTGAGAGATGGATAAGTCCCTAAGTTCACCCTCAAGTTGACGAACTCGGAAGGCGGCCACTTCATGTTCCTTCTCCAACCGAGCAATGGTCTTGTCCTTCTTCATGATCATCTTGCCGGTTAGGAGAATGCTATCCAAGAGTTCCTCATATGTGGGCTTATCCTCCTCACCAAACTCTTCATCGGACTCGCTCTTCTCATCTTCACTACTATCATCATCTTTGGCCATCAAGCAAGTCGGTGGTGGAGGTAGAGTCTCGGAGATGTTGGTGAGAGCTATGCCGGCCATCTTCTTTCCCTTGGAGGATGAGTCATCACTTTCTTCTTCATCACTATCATCATCCGAAACCCACTCTCCAACATAGAGTCCCTTGCGAGATGATCTTCTCTTGTCTTTGCCTCTAGAGCTTTCCTTCTTGACAAACCTCTTCCTTGCCTTGTACTTGCTTCTAGGGTCTTCTTCTTCATCATCGCTTGACTCTTGAGTCTTCTTCTTGCTCTTCTTGATTGGCTTCGGACATTCCTTGGCAAAGTGACCCTTCTCTCCACAATTGTAGCACTCGGCATCTTTCTTGTTGATGAATCTTCTCTTGAAGAAGTTGCTTCTCTTCATGAGGAGTGCTAGATCATTGGGATGAAGTTGCAACAAGTCTTCAACGTCTTCTTCAAGCTCTTCATCACTTGAATCTTGAGTCACCACCTTCTTCATCTTCTTGCTTGACCCCTCGGATGCAAAAGCAAGATTCTTGGAGGGCTTCTCATCAAGCTTCTTGTCGAGGTTGTAGCTCTCGAAGGCGGTGATCTTCCCAAGTAGCTTGTGGGTTGTGAGGGCTTGAATGTCGGTGTTGAAGAGACATGTGATGAGTGCTCTATATTTCTCCCTTGGGAGAATCCTCAAGATCTTCCGCACAAGGTCACCATCATCAATCTTGTCCTTCACACCAAGAGAGTTGATATCCTCTACAAGCACATTCAAGCGAGAGTAAGTGTCATTGATTAGCTCATTTGAAGACATGGCAAAGTCATCATACTTGTTCTTTAGCACATAGTATCTTTCCTCTTTCACGTCCTTGGAACCCTCATGAATTTGTTGAATTTGAGTCCATACTTCATGAGCGGTACCCGCGGACTTGACTCGAGCAAAGGCCTCTTTAGTGATAGCTTCAAACAAGGCATTTTTAGCTTTAGCATTTGCCTTTGCGAGATTCACATCAAGAGTACCAATGGGAGTCCTTAGAGAGACACCGGAACTTGTCACCTCCCATGCGATGGGGTCGAGAGCCTCGAGGTAAGCTTGCATGCGAGCTTTCCAATAGGCATAGTCGGTCCCATCGAACGGGGGCGGCCCATGATCTCTCGGCATCCTTACTCAAGGCGGTTAAGCCCTATTTGAGCAACGAAGCTCTGATACCACTTGAAAGGATCAAGGGCACCGAGAGGGGGGGGGTGAATCGGTGTGTCAACAATTTCTCCCAAACGTACTTTAGGCGTGAAGCTAGCAAGACTAGATATGGTGATAACAAAAGCAAGCGATGCGCGCACACAATCTAGTCTATGCAACAAGCAACACCCTAGCAAGCAATTCTACCAAGTAGTAAAGCCTAACAAGCAATTCTACCAAGTAGTAAAGAGACAACCTATCATGCAATTCTACTAGCACATAAAGGTAAATGCGGAAACGTAAAGGCTAGTATGTAAAGGAGATAGAGATAGGAATGCTCATGATTTTTCCCGTGGTCTCGGAAGGGTGGCGCCTTCCCCTACTCCACGTTGGGTCACTCCCGCCGGAGTCTCGACCCCGTCCCTCCGCTCGATGGCGATCCCTCCTAGAGCACACTTCACCCTCCGAGTGAAGTCGCGGGCACGTCCCGCCGGGCTCGATCCCGGGTACTCTTCCGGAGGTAAGGCTCCGCACGTGATGCGTGCCAAAGGGCGCTCCACTAGTGATGCTTCTTTCGCACGGGAAGCTCCAAGACCGTGTACAAACTTGTGTTAGCTTCCACAATCTCCTTGGACAGCTCAACACCGACGCCTAACCAGTCTAGGCCTTGCCATAGACCAAGAGTAACAAACCGAAGTGACTCTCTCAAGCTCACACTAGCCTAGAGATCAAGTGGATGCAATTGCTACTCTCTCAAGCACTAGGATCACTCCAAATCCTTCACAAGTGCTTCTCTCTCTTGCTCTTGGCTCCCTCTGAGTTTTCAGCACTCCAACAATGGCCAAGAGACCCCTCAAGGGGCGGGCAACCAACTATATATAGGCTACCAACCCAAAACTAGCCGTTGCCCAAAAGTGCCCTGCGAAACTAGAGACCGTACAATAGGACCGTACTGTCCGGTCTCTTCCAGACCGTACTGTCCGGTCTCTATTTCCAGGCGCATCTCCATCTTCTTCTTCATCTCCAATGAAGACCGTACTGTCCGGTCCCTAGGACCGTACCATCCGGTCGATTGTCCGGTCTTCATTTCTTCCACTTCCAGAAACTTCAACTTCTCTGTCTGGAAATCTTCTGATGACCGTACTGTCCGGTCCTCATGACCGTACCATACGGTCCATTGTCCGGTCTTCATTTTCTCAGCATCCCGAGACTTCACTTCTCTGTCTGGATCTTCAATGAAGACCGTACCATACGGTCCCTAGGACCGTACTGTCCGGTCTCTACCGGATAAGCTGAAAACTTGATCCACTCTTGATCCTTGCTTCCAACTTCTTCATCCTTGGTTCCTCTTCTTCTCTTCAGCCACCCTAGCCCTCGAGAGACTCACTATGCATCCATATGATCTCTAACCTAGTGTGCGCTAAGAGAACCAATTCGATCCCTCTTGATAGTCCGGTTTTTCCTATGGACTCAAGTTAACATCTACCAAGCCAACACTTGCTTGGTCTATCATATCCTTAGCCTTGATCCATCTTCAACCTTGACTCCATCAAGCTCTCGATCCGAATCGTCGAGGCAACCAATCACCAAGTCGTCGATAAGATAGAGTTTGTGAGACGACACTTCATTGACATGACCATTTGAATATCCTACATGGAAATGTTAGTCACATCAAAATGGTCACCCAATCACCAAAACATTCATACCTTTGGGGTTTCCAAACTCCAATGGTCATGAAGCTTACAGGCGGGCATGCCTGCTCACCCGTGAGATAGCCCCAAAGCTGCTGACCACCCATGTGAACCTCCATGTGAAAGGCAAACTCTCCCCAATTTGTGCCATTGAACAAGACTGGGCATCGAGGCACAGGGATAGCACCCGGTCGACCAGCGAGTGGGAGAGCCATGAAGTAGATACCGTGCAGACCTTCTGTTTCCTCCTCCTCCTCCTCCTGTTTGTTTTTTTCTTTAGCCTCAGCTCTCGGCGGACCAGGTAGAGCAAAGGAGAGGCAGGCAAAGCAGGACACGCACGTGCGGCGCGGGGCGCGGGCGACGCACGCGTCGGGCTGGGGCGGCGCGGGGAGGGGCCCGCCGGCCGCGATGGGGCCCTGCGGCGGCGAGGTCGCGCGCTGGCCGCGATGGGGATTGGGATTTGGGAGCTCGGGCGAGCTCAAGGAAGAGAAGGTAGTTGAGGGAAGAGATGGAGTGGAGCTGCTTGAGTTCGACGGCGGCACGCCGGCGACCGGACGGCGGCGGCGGCGGCCGGAGGTCATGGATCGGTGGAAACCTAGAGCTCTGTTACCATGTTAGGAAAATGCAACTCATCTCTATTCTCAGCCCCAAAGGGGGAAATGTACAGGAGATCTATACAATATGCAAGAAGCACCCTACACCAGGAGGGAATTACAGACAATGAATATATACATCTAACAGTGCATATATTCATTCTTCATCAGCTTCATAGGCGATCCTCTTCTTCCTGTTCTTCAACATCTTGCAGGAGAAGGCTTGTTGACAGACTGCTGCTGTTCTTTTTGCTTCGTGCACAGCAAGCTTTCAATTCCTCCGGTGAGATCTTCTTTAGAAAATCCTTTCAAAAGTTCTGTCCACAAAATTAAGAAAGGGAAAGTATGATAAATGATGTCATTCCTAACTTGTTTAGAGGCATGCGAACAATAAATTTTTGGGATAATTACATAAAGCACTCTATAAGTCACGTAGAGTTTAACATTCCTACCCATAAACCATTTTGTTGCAAATACCACCCCTTGTGGCAGGTTAATCCACCGTCCCGCAACCCTAGTCGCCGCCTATGGCCCTTCCGTGAAACCGTAACATCCCTGTGCGTGTGGATATCGCGAGTAGGTGTTGCTGATGTTGCGGTGCTCATCGGCTGGAGCCGCTGGACGAGGAGGCGGCAACTTTTTGATCAACTACTTCCTCTACATCAACGCGTGACCACGTTGGATCGGATTGCTCCAACTCTTCCTCTAGTAATGAGCCATGATCCTCGTCTTGCATGGTGTTGCTGTTTGAATGCAGCAGATAAAATTGTTTATGCTAGCGTAGCGTACCTGTTCCCCAAATAAAGGTTATGTATGTTAGTAGTAGAAATTGTGAAAGGCCATGTCTATAGATAGCATATATTCCAGCCATCCTAATTTATTTGGCACTTTAGCTCTGTGTACGAGATGTATTAGGAAAAGAAAAATGTGCTGTCAATTATTTTAGGAAAGTTAGAGAAAACTAAAATGTGAATTATTGTGGGATGGGAGGGAGTAACTTGTGTATAGAAAGTATGGAAAGTCATGTGTCTTGTCGACACTCATATATGAGAATGACCTGTCACACTCATGGAAAGCCATGTCTGTTATATAATTCGTGGATTAGGTGCCTTGCCATTGTTTATGCACCACTATGGAACCATATCTTGACATTGTTTATGCCCCCTCACATGGATTAGGTGACCCCTCGATCTGCATTAGTTTGAAAGAAGGAAAACTAATTGCTGCGCCGCGGCATGGAGCTAGCATAGATCAGGGGCCTACAGTTTAGTCGGGCACCTCCGCATTCCGCAGGTCAGCATACGCGTACAGCTCGAGCTAGCTAGTACACCAAACCATTTTCTTCCTCAAGGAGAAGTTTGTTGGTGTTGCTGCCCGCGCGCGGGATTGTGAGTCGGATTTCAGCCTTGACGTGAGGCGAATGGAAAATTTTACGCCGGTGGGATTTCTAAGAAGGTTCACGGAAGTGGCTGTGAGGGAATCCATCGAGCTACCCGGCACCCGCACCAAAGGACGACGCGCGAGCTGGGCCAAAGATGCAAAAGGCGAGGAGATACCGGAGGTGGCGCTCAACCTGACGCTGCTAGCTGAGGCATTCCTGAAGCTTGTAGCGTCGGGAGTCGGGGCGCTCGCTCTCGTCTGGGCCACAGTCGTGCTGCTCGGCGGCTTCTCCACCATGCTCCTGAGAATGGATTTCTGGTTCACCACAGCCATCGTCTTCATAGAAACCGCCAGGTAACCTGCCCTCATACTCAGCCAACGGGAGCCATGAACTTCATGGCTTCTTCATTTTGGAACACAATTTCAATCGAACAGCTTTGAGTTCTGTATTATTTTATTGGGAAAATTCCATATCAGCTATAAAAAAAAACTTGACGTTCCTTTCCGTCCATCAAAAAGTTTCAATTTCTCTAATAGCCAAGTGCGGCGGCTGCTGCACTGCGGCTAGGCGTACCGGTGACCGGGTGTGGACGTCTGTTGTGAATATGTAAATATTTTGTATTGCCATGCAAGTTACCCGCCTAGGGTTGCTATACTATATACTCCCTCCATTTCAATTTATGTGTCATTCTCTAGCCTCGAGCACGGGAATTAAAGAGAGATAAAAAAGTAGAGAGCGCGCTGAAAACGATGAGCGGTAAAGGAGGAGAGAGATAGAGAGAAAACTGTATTGGGAAGCGAGAATGACACTTAGAGCATCTCTAAGAGATTACCAAAAAGTTAGCCCCATAAACTTGTTTTGAGGAGCAACTAAAAAACTATGCGGGACAATTTTCCTTCCCTCCTCCAACAGTTCCTCCTTAAAAATGGATCAAAACATTTTTTATTGAGCCACGTCAGCATTTGGGGCCACAAAATCATTAATTTTAATGCAAGAAGAAGGAATGGGGACCCCAATTCTTCCCCTGTTTGTAGCTACAAATGAGGGGAGTTTAGGGGGTATGAAAAAGTTGAGAGTAGTTTTGGGATGCTGTTAAAGATGGTTTTTTTGATTGAATCCCATTATTTTGATTTAAGGAGAGGTTTTGGGGCTCTTTTGGAGATGCTCTTATTTTGGCAAAACTAGATGTTGCTAGAATGACACTTATTTTGAAATGGATGGAGTATATACCTAACCTATCAAAAGAAAACCCGTGGTTGTTATTCTCCTTAAATATCCTCTCTTTCATGGTATCCAGCTATAACGACTCCTAATCTCGCTTCCGCAACTCGCACCCGCGGCCACATCTCCCTTGTGGCAAAACCCTAAACCAGCTCCTCTCCATGGCCGACCACCAGCATGCCCTCCCTGATCCTGCCACCGCTTTGGTCGCTGCGATCATTGCTTCCCGTCCCCTGCCTCCTCCTTAGCCAGACTTGATGTCTGGTCTTGCCATGATCAATGTTCGGTCCCATATCCCCTTTGCCCTTGAATTCAATCCGCCAAACTACTCCACCTGGCATGAGCTCTTCCTCACAATTGTCGGCAAGTTTGGTGCCACGGCGCACATCAACGTTACTCCCGCTCCTGAACCCATCCACGATCGCTTGGCCAGCAATCGACTGCTCCGTTTGCTCCCTCATCTACGCCTCGACGTCAATTCGAGGTGACGCGGATGATCATGACGCTCCGTTTTAGGAAGCGAAATTCCACAAATCTAGCCCAGGCGATGACATGTCCTTCCTGGAGTACTCCACCCGCCTCAAGATCATTACTGACGGCCTTGTTGATCTGCAACAACAGGTCGATGACGGAATCCTGTTGCTCACCTTGCTCCGGGGTGTCAACGCACCGCTCCGTCCCATGATGTCCATTATCCGGATGAAGGAACCGCTTTCAACGCTCCTCAAGGCTCAGTCCCTATGGGCCCTCCAGGAGTCCAAGCTAAAGCTTACCTCTAATAGAGGATGCTTTAACCATAGGGGTTGAATGTGTACATGGTATCACGAGTTTAGGTTAGATCCTGTGCAAAAGCTTCTGCTGCCCACAACCTAGCCGCCCCCGGCGAGATCCATCTTCGCCGGGGGCAGCGCCATCGTAGTTAGATGCGTAGAGTTTGCGACCGATCCTTCTGATCCGTCGCTCTAGCGTCTGTCAAGCAGGACAGGTCTTATTCTTTGTGGATCTGGTGTTCGTCGTGACATCCGGAGGGCTCCATGCTGCTGATCGTCGGCGTCTCACACCGCCACCGCCAGGTCGCGAACCATGCGTCGTGCTGCCACGGATCTGGCTAGCGTCGCCGTCACCACCACGAGCGGGCCATGCCGTCCCTGCGATGCCAAGTTCTTGCGAGTGGATCACATCAGGCTGCTTCTCGGGGATGCGATCGTCACCACCTAGTCCCGCGCTCTTTGATTTCTTTTTTCTGCCATCGGTCACCCATCGGCAGGAACCAGAAAGAGGACAAAAGTTGAGGCTTAGGCTATAGCCTACAGGTACCGCACGATCTACACGAAGATTCACATCTGCTGCTGCTATTTTCTTTTTCGCTCGATCGAGTTTGCGTCGCCCTGCCGTCCGTCGACGCTCGAACGTCGACCCTCCCGATGGATGAGGTTGTCGTTGCGCCATGTTTTTGGCTGCAACGCTGGCCCGTGTTCATGCCATCTTCACTGGCATCGCTGACAATCTAGGTGATGGTGCCACCCATGCTGCCGGTCCTCCTGGTCACGCTGGCTCATAGTCTAAGTCGCGCCTTCCGCCGCCACCTCCCAGACACCGCCGTTGCAGATGTTGCTGACAGGTCGATGTAAGTGCGCTTGTTGATACGTCCAAGCGCCCGCGCCTTCGCCATCGCGCCGCACCGTCCAGTGAGATCTACGGCTGGACACTGCTGACTATGTGTACTTGTGCGCCTATGTTGATGCTTCGGACCAGTGCCTTCCTCCACGGCTACGACCACGTCCACCTCGACCTCGGCTACTTCGGCACAAAAGGGCTATCATCCGCATGAGGTACTCGCCGGTTTCCTCTTCAGTCACAGCATCTGCAACACGACGATGTGACTGCGGGGGGATGTTAGAGTATATTTGGTAGGTTAGATTATGTATCTAGGACTGCCATATGTATCCCCGGAAGTGCCTTGCCCTCCAAGTCATGTACTCTCATATATACCGGCCGAGAGGCTCATTGCAATACAATCAACCATTCCACCAATTATATTCTCCTACAAATCCCATATATCTTTTTAAATCCTTTAGCAACCAACCTTGACTTATCTATATCTATCAATGATGTCATCTAACTTTCTTTTGATCTTGTAGATCCACTTAGAATCTATGATATTCCTCCCTTTCTCAGGTGACACCAATATCCATGTTCTCTTTTTCCGCAATGCAATCATGTCACACCCGGTTTTTATATAACCGCACATGTATGCCAGGATCAAGTCTCATACATGTAGTGACTCAAGTGAATAATCAAGAACAGTGCATATTTAAGTATTACACCCTTACTTAAGCAAATGACTCAAAGTTCTCAAACGACTCGAAGACTCGATAACGCTAGCGGAAGACTTCTAAACTCCATCACTCCACAGGGACGTCGACCGGGGGCTCCACAAGCTAGATGTAGTCACCATATTCGCCATCATAGAAGAATTCATCTCCATCTTCTGAGCAGCATTTCATGTTTATGGGGGAGATAGCAAGTGTGAGTACATATCGTACTCCGCAAGTGTGGGAAAAGTATGACATGCAAGGCATTAATGAAGAAAGGGTATACATTGGTTTATTTGCTCAAATGCCAAGTTATACTTAAACACATTTTAAAAGCAACCTATATTTCTAGGTGTTATGATACAAGAAAACAAAATAAATAAACCATAAAAGATCATCAAACATAATGCTCACAAAGCAAACCACTATCAACTAGTATTCTCGCAAGACCACTATTCCAAACTGATGCACACAAAGCATCCCATCAGCCCTCCAGTGCACACTAAGCATACCACTGGACACTCTGGTGCACACGAAGCATACCACCAGCCTAAAACATGAACAAACACAGGTGCACACTAAGCAATCCACCAGCCTAACCAAACAACCACTGGTGCACACTAAGTATCCCACCAGTCAATGATGCACACTAAGCATTCCATCATTGTCAGAACAAACAACCACTGGTGCACACCGAGCAAACCACCAGTCCTAAGTTCCATGTTGCTAAAAAGATTATCATCATTTTTACTAGGTTGTAGTAAATCATTAGTCAAGATTAAATTAGTTTAGGTGCATGACTCCACAAGCATGGCTAAGCATTTACTACCAACACATAGACAAAGCACTCATTGGGCGACAAGGAATAATATGGAACATGGTATAGACTCATGGGATTCAATATTAAACAAGCATGCATGTTTGCAAACAAAACATTTCAAACATAGGATCAATACGGTCAAGGACACTTGCCTTCCTCTTGCTGCTCAGTGATGACCTCAAACTCCTGATCTTGAAGTTCACGAACTCTCGTCTCCTATTTAATGCGTCCAAAGGAGAAGCACATAACCAAACAAAATAAGAAACAATACACCAAACAGTACTAAACTAGATCAAAAACAGTACCAAAAGATAGTACTCCTTTCCTACGATCATGTGAGCGCAAGAATCACTAAAAACGGAGTTATGAATAAAAGTTATGCTAGTTTGAAGTTTTATGGGTAAAACAGAAACGTTTAACGTTAATTTGTAAATACAGAAAGATTTGAGGACTTATTTGTAAATATGAAAAAGTTTAGGGACTAAAGTGTAAAAGTAGGGACTAAAATATAATTTATATAAACTCAGGGTGGTTTTCTGTAAAGTGCAGGGCTTAAATTAAATTTTTAAAAGGCTGAGGGCTTAACTGCAAAACTACCTTTTCTGGAAAACTATATCGATTTTAAATAAATCAAAAATTATTTTATAAAATAAATAGTCTGTAGACCGGGTCTATGGACTGAGTCTACTGGTCCACGGTGGACCGGTTATGAAAGGGTAAAGGACTTCTAATCCGAACCGTTGATTTGGCGATGGATGGCTGTGGTTGATTGGGAGGTGTCGCCGGCGGCCGGCGACGACGAGCGGCGCTGCGCTGTAAGGATCGTGTGACCGAGAGGGGGGGGGGTGAATCGGTGCACTCTAGAATCTATTTCCAAACACTTGCACCCAAGCAACTCCTAGCGAGTAGTTCTAGTAACAAGGTAAAGCACACTAAGGAGTATCCTTAACCTATTAAGCTAGTGCATATAGATAACACAATCACACCACACTAGCAACCTAGCACAAGATAGATAGCGGAAGACTTAAGCTAGGCAAGGCAAGGAACAAGATACTAGAGACAAGGCAACCAAGATACTAGGCACACTAAGTAAGTCCTTAGAGCTATAGATAGGCTATAACAAGTAAGCACACGAGCAAGGTAATCAAGCAAACCTAGTGAAGCTAGTAGGTACCAAGGTAAACCCACAAGCAAGATATGAGCACAACTCAAGTACTACAAGCATCAATGATAATGCGATAAGTAAATACGAGTAGTAAAGGAGAAGGGATAGAGAATGCTCATGATGTTTCCCGTGGTCTCGGAGGATGGCGCCTCCCCTACTCCACGTTGGGTCACTCCCGCGGAGTCTCGACCCCGTCCCTCCGCCGATGGCGATCCCTCTCGATGGACGATCCTATAGTGATCCGGGTCCGCGGGTCTCTCCCTCCGAGGCCCTCGAGTGAAGTCGCGGCACGTCCCGCCGGGCTCATCCCGGTACTCTTCCGGAGGTAAGGCTCCGCACTTGATGGTGCCAAAGGGCGCTCCACTAGTGATGCTTCTTTTCGCACGGGAAGCTCCAAGACCGTGTACAAACTTGTGTCGACTTCCACAATCTCCTTGGACAGCTCAACACCGACGCCTAACCGGTCTAGGCCTTGCCATAGACCAAGAGTAACAGCCCTAGATGACTCTCTCAAGCCCACACTAGCCTAGAGATCAAAGGATGCAACTTGCTACTCTCTCAAGCACTAGGATCACTCCAAATCCCTCTCAAGTGCTTCAACTTCTTCCTCTTGGCTTCTTGGCAGCACCTCCCCTCTTTCCTGGGTCCAAGAGCACCTCAAAGAGGTAAACAACCGACTATATATAGGCCTCTCCAACCTCAAACTAGCCGTTGTCCAAAAGTACCCAGTCTGTCGTAAGGACCGTACAATAGGACCGTATTGTCCGGTCTCCATCTGACCGTATTGTCCGGTCTCTCCCAGACTGGCGTCCAGGGAGTGCTGTTCATCATCTCAAACCAGACCGTATTGTACGGTCTCTAGGACCGTATTGTCCGTCTCCACTTCTCTTCAGCCAACAGAACTTCTCCTTCTCTGTTGCTCTTCTCCTGTAAGACCGTATTGTACGGTCTCCATGACCGTACCATCCTCTCTTGTCCGGTCTCCATTCTTCAACTTCCAGAAACTTCAGCTTCTCTGTCTGGAACACCCAATAGAGACCGTACTGTCCGGTCCCTAGGACCGTACTGTCCGGTCAACTGTCCGGTCTCTATTCTCCAACTTCCAGAAACTTAAGCTCTTCTGTCTGGAACTCCTCTGTAGACCGTATTGTACGGTCTCCTTGACCGTACTGTCCGGTCTCTCTCTGCCTTCGCAGCTTCGATCTTCTTCTTGATCTTCTTCTTCACACTTGATTTTCTTGGTTCCTTCAACTCTCTTCTGCCACCCTAGCCCCTGAGAGACTCACCATGCATCCAATGATCTCTATAACTAGTGTGTACTAAGAGAACCACCTCGAACCCTCTTGAAGTCCCGTTTTTTCCTATGGACTCAAGCTAACATCTAACCAAGCAACACCCGCTTGGATCTAGCATGTCCTAGCCTTGATCCATGTCTTCTCCGCGACTCCATCAAGTCCGTTCTTGTGTAGATGAAGGCAACCAATCATCCTTGTCAATAAGTTCATGGTGTGTTGGCGTTCACCACCAACGGACGGAGCTTTCTTTCATATGTGACCTATAAGATCTCACAAAGAGTGTTAGTCACATTCATGGTTCTCATCCTATCACCAAAACATTCATACCTTGGGTTTCCCTAGCTCCAATGGTCATGAAGCTTACAATCTCCCCCTTTTTGTGATGGATGACAACCATGAAAAAAATGATCGAGAAGATAAAGAATGTAATGACAAAAGCCAAGATAAAAACGCAACTCGATCAAGACACTATACAACAAGTATATGATAGAGAGATAGTTACCTTGTTGATTAGGTCGAGGCAAGTCATAGCTCAAAAGAAGTCACAAGTTAGAGCAAAAACTCATATCACAAGTGAAAGAAAGCACATGGAGCTATGACAAGCAAAGGTTGCAAGGGGTTTACCTTCATACTTACTTTGTAGAATTCCGCTCCCCCTTGACAAATGCACCAATCTCAAGATTGGTGAAGATCGATCATCTTGATCACTTGATCTTCATTCGCGCAACTCCCCCCTTGAGACGGCATTGCTTCTTCTTCATCCCTCAAGATTGTGCGAAGATCGATCGTCTTGATCACTTGATCTTCTCTTGTACAAACTCCCCCTTGAGGTGACATCTTCCAACTCATTGTAAGTCCGAACTCTTCTTCCCCGTATTCTTTTCCGCTCGAACTCTTCTCCCCCATTTCTCTCTTCTTCCCCGTATTCTTTCCCGCTCGAACTCTTCTCCCCATATTCTTGCTCGATCATTAAGCCCAACTCTTCTCCCCCTTTGGCATCTATCACCCAAAAGAAATCTTCCAAGGGAGAAAAGGTTAGTGTAAATATATGAGGCGAGTGGGAGAATGAGTTACTTGATTTGGCGTGAAACTCCCCCTTGATCCGTGATTCTCCATCTCCCAACAATTATCCCTACACACATTCTCAAAAGAATATTGTCTTGAAATACATAGGGGTTAGTTGATGATGATGGAAATGTATGAACCCTTAGACTTTGAGCCGCGCAAGTGGATTTAACCTTGGAGCTCAAAAATCTTGGTTCAATGGGCATGAAGCTCATATAGCATTGCTATAAATTCATCATAGGAGGTCATATACTCATATTGTGAATAAGCAACTCCCCCTAGATGGGTGCTCGGCGCCGAGACACTTATGCAAGATGCATGATGCGAATGCAAGGAATGATAAGTGTACAATGCATGATGCTATAAGGGTAAAACAAGAGAAAGCTAAGAGCGAAGTTACCAACAACAAGTTTGAGCCCTCCATGAGCTTGATCACAACGAGCCATTCTTCAAAGCCTCGGGAGCCAAGTGCCACCAATCCCAAGCTTAACCCATGCTCATTGCTATCTCAAGAGGTTAGTCGTCGGTCCTACAAAACAAGAAGAACACACAAAAACAACAACACAAACAAAAACAAGCAAGTATATATACATATATACATATGTAAGCTCAAGGATATCAAGTGAAGTCGGAGAGGTCGAGAACATTAAGTTCTCCCCGGAGCTTACAAAAGGTCTTCTTGTCAAGTGGCTTGGTGAAGATGTCCGCCAATTGTTCATGAGTCCGAACACCAATCAATTCAATATCCTTCTTGGCCACATGATCTCGAATGAAGTGATGCTTGACTTCAATGTGCTTGGCATGGCCGTGATCACCCTTGTTGAGAGCCATATTGATAGCACTTTCGCTATCACAATAGAGAGGTACTTGCCCATAAGATAATCCATAGTCCAATAGGGTTTGCTTCATGTATAGTTTTGAGCACAACAAGCACCGGCCGCCAAATATTCCGCCTCCGCCGTAGAGATAGCCACACAATTTTGTTTCTTGGAACTCCATGAGATGAGTGATTGTCCAAGAAATTGGCATCCACCGGAGGTACTCTTTCTACTCACTTTGCATCCGGCGAAATCCGAGTCCGCATAGCCAACAAGTCCAAAGTCCGAGCCTTTTGGATACCATAGGCCCATTGTAGGAGTACTCTTGATGTACCTAAGAATTCTTTTCACGGCACTCATATGGGACTCCTTGGGGTTAGCTTGATAACGAGCACAAAGGCACACACTAAACATGATATCGGTCTAGATGCGGTAAGGTAAAGAAGTGAACCAATCATAGAACGATAGAGTTTAGGATCCACCGGTATACCTTTTACATCCACATCAAGAGGGACACTTGTAGCCATAGGTGTGTCGTAGGACTTGGAGTCTTCCATGCCGAATCTCTTAAGAAGATCCCGAGTGTACTTCTCTTGGTAGATGAACGTGCCCTCCTTCATTTGCTTGACTTGAAAACCAAGGAAGACATGAAGTTCACCTATCATGGACATCTCAAACTCTTTCTTCATAAGAGCACGGAACTCATCATTATAGATTTCGTTAGTGGAGCCATAGATGATATCATCAACATAGATTTGACAAACAAAGAGATCATCACCAATATGCTTAGTAAAGAGAGTGTTGTCGATACTACCGATCTTGTAGCCCTTGGTGATGAGATGATCTCGAAGTCGTTCATACCATGCTCTTGGTGCTTGTTTGAGTCCGTAGAGAGCCTTCTTAAGCTTGTACACATGGTCCGGATGCTCGGGGTCCTCGAAGCCGGGAGGTTGCTCTACATAAACTTCTTCATTGATTAGTCCATTGAGAAATGCACTTTTCACATCCATTTGGTGAAGTTTAAAATCAAAATGAGAAGATAAGCAAGAAGTGTTCTTATAGCCTCAAGACGAGCGACGGGGCGAAAGTCTCGTCAAAATCAACGCCTTCAACTTGAGAGTAGCCCTTCGCCACAAGTCTTGCCTTGTTCCTCACGATTGCTCCCTTCTCATCTTGCTTGTTCTTGAAGACCCACTTAGCCGCCAATGACATTGGATCGCTTGGCCGCTTTCACCAACTTCCAAACATCATTCCTCTTGAAGTTGTTGAGCTCCTCTTGCATGGATAGCACCCACTTGTGATCTTTCAAGGCTTCCTCGATCGTCTTCGGCTCTAGGGTAGAGACAAAAGAGAAATTCTCAACAATGTTAGCTTCATCAACATAATTAGGTTTATATTGACTTCTCCTAGTCTTTAACCCTTGAGAAGGACTCCCAATGATGAGATCACGTGAATGATCCCGAGCAATGGGTTGTGCTTCCTTGAAGGTTCTTGTCGAGGAGGAGGAGGAGCCGGCGAGTGTCTTGCGCGTCTCTTGCGGCTTGCTCCTTGAGATGTGAGTGTCTTGTTGTCGAAGAGGTGAACCCGAGCCATCATCTTGAGTTGAAGTAGATTGTGCTTGTTCTTGATTGCTCGGTGAAGCTTGGCTCGTAGATGCATGAGGTAGACTTGATGGCGCTTGTTGCGGTTCACTTGGAGTAGCTTGACTCGAAGATGCTTGTTGCGGTCGCTTGATGGAGCTTGACTCGAAGATGCTTGTTGCGGATCACTTGAAGGTGCTTGATGTTGTTCACTTGAGGAGAGCTTGGATTCACTTGAGATGTGCTCGTAGAGGGTCCACTTGATGAAGTTGTTGGAGGAGGTGTCGGAGGTTCATCTTCACGAGGAATAACTTCACCAATGGGCATGTTCTCCAAAGCTTCCTCCACGGGTTCATCACCTACATATGAGAAGAAGGAGGGTCTTCTTGAGACCCGTGAGACTCATCAAATTGCACATCATAGGTTTCTTCAACAAAGCCGTAGAGGTGTTGTAAAACCCGATAAGCCTTGGCCGAGCCCGAGTAGCCGACAAGAATGCCCACATCGGTCCTCTTCTCGAACTTGCCAAGTCTTTCCCTCTTCTTGTAGATGTAGCACTTGCAACCAAACACTCGGAAGTAGGCAACATTCGGTCTTCTCCCAACAATCACTTCATATGGAGTCTTGTTTAGCAACTTGTGAGGATAGATCCGGTTGAGGTGTAGCATGCGGTGTTGATAGCTTCCGCCCAAAACTTCTCCGGAGTGTTGTACTCATCAAGCATAGCACGAGCAAGAGTGATAAGTGTCTTGTTCTTCCTCTCAACAACACCATTTTGTTGAGGAGTGTATGTAGCCGAGAACTCATGCTTGATGCCAATCTCATCACAATAGTCTTCAATGATAGAGTTTTTGAACTCCGTCCCATTATCACTCCGAATCTTCTTGATGCGATGCCCATACTCATTTTGTACTCTTCTAGCAAACTTCTTGAATATCCAATTGCTTGTGCCTTGTTCTCAAGAAAGAATACCCAAGTATATCTTGAGTAGTCGTCCACTACCACCAAGCAATAGAGATTCCCACCAATGCTCACATAAGTTGTAGGCCCGAAGAGATCAATGTTGTAGAGCTCAAGAGGTCTTGAAGTTGACAAGAAATTCTTGGATGGATGAGGTGAAAGCCACTTGCTTTCCGCTTGGCATGCACTACATAGCTTGTCCTTCTCAAAGGTGACATCCTTGACTCCTCTCACTAGCTTGTTCTTCATCACACGCTTGAGTTGACCCATACCAATGTGAGCAAGCCTCCGATGCCATAGCCAACCTAGAGCGGACTTAGTGAAGAGACAAGTGCTAGGGGCAACAATGTTAGTCTCAAAATCAACAACATATAGATTATTATGACGAAAGCCCTTGATAGTGAGACCCATAGCATCATTATGAAGAACCACCCCATTAGCATCAAAGTTACAAGAAAGAAAAGCCAAGATCACATATTTGAGCAACGGATAGAAGATTGAAGTTTAGGGACTCAACAAGCAATACATTGGAGATAGAGAGGTCATTTGAGATAGCCACCTTACCAAGACCTCTCACCTTGTGCTTGGAGTTGTCCCCAAATGTGACCTTGTCATGATCTTCATTTCTTCCAAGTTGGTGAAGATGGATAAGTACCCGGTCATGTGTTGAGTGCACCCACTATCCAACACCCAATGTTTGCCACCAATCTTGTAGTTCACCTTGGAAGTAGCCATCAAGCAAAGAGGAGTGTTAGTATCATGAGAATCAATTGACATTCATTTACCTCTTGCTTGCTCTTGATGTAGGCCATAGGAACTCCATTGAGAAAGTCCAAATCCAATGCATCCAAGGCGTCAATCATTGCCTTGGTGACTCCATTGTGTCTCCACTCACTCCGATCATATCCCAAGTGTAGGACATGGTTCCCAAGAGGATAGGCTTGAAATCTTCCCACTTCATCACTTCCATTGGCGTACTCAAGGATGTTGTACATTTGATGCTCATAGATAAGGCAATCAAGATAGCTTCCTGAGAGGCATCCGATCAATATCATCACAATATCATTTAGGACATAATCTTCCGATGATAGGGAGGAGAGACAACTTATCCGTATAGCACTCTCATCACTAACCTTCTCCTTCCCTTCAAAAGAATTGACTCTTGCAAACAATATGAGGAGCCTCTTCCACTCAAGCCAAGTCTCTCTCTTCTCTTGTAGAACTCACATACATGTCAAGGAGAAGGTAGTGAGCTCCACCACCGCAAGACCCGGTTCATACATGTTGTAGTAGTCTTCATAGAAAGGAGGTAAGAAGAGACCCATCCGGGGGATATTCCTTGATAGGCTTCGGCTCATCATCACTAGCACTTGAATAGTCATCATCACAATAGAAGACGGGAACCTCTATCATCTTCTTTTTCTTCTCATCATCACTTGGGGTCTTGAATGTGTTAGAGAGCAAAGAGAGCCCCTTCTTCTTGTGACGATCTCAATGACTTGCTCAATTGAATATGACTCAAGCTCAAAGCTCTCAAACTCAATGTGATCACCATACTTGTCCTTTGGAAGAGCATCAAGAAACCTCCTAAGACCTTGACCCTTAGTGACTATCCAAAGCTTGTCTCATTTATCCTCTTGATGAGAGAATCCATCCGAAGAGCAAACTCAACAAGATCTTCATTCGGCTCTCCATAGATGGGATCCAACTCATCACATAGCTTGAGATATCCATCCTCTTGATCCCGAGAAGAAGAACCTTCACCAACACGAGATGATGATTGAGCTTGAGGTAGAGGTTGAGCTTCAATGTGTTGATCTTCACTTGCATGAGAGATATCCTTGCCCTTCTTGATATCCTCCTCAAGAGAGGAGAGAATAGCAACCACCTCATCATAGGGCATGTTCACAAACTCATCCACTCGAGCAAAAGCAAGAATACCAAACCGGGGAGTGGTAGAGATCGGATAAGCTTCTTCACAACATGCTTGTGCATAATAGATGGATAGCCTCGTGACATGAGTTTCCTAGCAAGAACATACAAGCGAGATGCGAAGTTAGTGATATCCTCATTATCATTCAAAACAAGCTCATCATACTCATCACGCACATGATAGTAGGAAATGTCATTAAGCACACAATCATAAGGCTCAATCAAGGTAGAGGCGATGGAAGTGTTAGAAACGTCATCATGAGTGGACTCCATTTTCCCACACGCAATCCCGGTCACGACTCAAGGCGGTAAAGCCCCAATAAAGAGCACTTGGCTCTGATACCACTTGTAAGGATCGTGTGACCGAGAGGGGGGGGTGAATCGGTGCACTCTAGAATCTATTTCCAAACACTTACACCCAAGCAACTCCTAGCGAGTAGTTCTAGTAACAAGGTAAAGCACACTAAGGAGTATCCTTAACCTATTAAGCTAGTGCATATAGATAACACAATCACACCACACTAGCAACCTAGCACAAGATAGATAGCGGAAGACTTAAGCTAGGCAAGGCAAGGAACAAGATAACTAGAGACAAGGCAACCAAGATACTAGGCACACTAAGTAGAGTCCTTAGAGCTATTAGATAGGCTATAACAAGTAAGCACACGAGCAAGGCAATCAAGCAAACCTAGTGAAGCTAGTAGGTACCAAGGTAAACACACAAGCAAGATAAGAGCACAACTCAAGTACTACAAGCAATCATATGAAGTGCGATAAGTAAATGCGAGTAGTAAAGGAGAAGGGATAGAGAATGCTCATGATGTTTTCCCGTGGTCTCGGAAGGATGGCGCCTTCCCCTACTCCACGTTGGGTCACTCCCGCCGGAGTCTCGACCCCGTCCCTCCGCTCGATGGCGATCCCTCCTAGAGCACACTTCACCCTCCGAGTGAAGTCGCGGGCACGTCCCGCCGGGCTCGATCCCGGGTACTCTTCCGGAGGTAAGGCTCCGCACTTGATGCGTGCCAAAGGGCGCTCCACTAGTGATGCTTCTTTCGCACGGGAAGCTCCAAGACCGTGTACAAACTTGTGTCGACTTCCACAATCTCCTTGGACAGCTCAACACCGACGCCTAACCGGTCTAGGCCTTGCCATAGACCAAGAGTAACAGCCCTAGATGACTCTCTCAAGCCCACACTAGCCTAGAGATCAAAGGATGCAACTTGCTACTCTCTCAAGCACTAGGATCACTCCAAATCCCTCTCAAGTGCTTCACACTTCTTCCTCTTGGCTTCTTGGCAGCACCCCCCTCTTTCCTGGGTCCAAGAGCACCTCAAAGAGGTAAACAACCGACTATATATAGGCCTCCAACCTCAAACTAGCCGTTGTCCAAAAGTACCCAGTCTGCGTAAGGACCGTACAATAGGACCGTATTGTCCGGTCTCCATCTGACCGTATTGTCCGGTCTCTACCAGACTGGCGTCCAGGGAGTGCTGTTCATCATCTCAAACCAGACCGTATTGTACGGTCCTAGGACCGTATTGTCCGGTCTCCACTTCTTCTTCAGCCAACAGAAACTTCTCCTTCTCTGTTGCTCTTCTCCTGTAAGACCGTATTGTACGGTCTCCATGACCGTCCATCCGTCAATTGTCCGGTCTTCCATTCTTCAACTTCCAGAAACTTCAGCTTCTCTGTCTGGAACACCCCAATAGAGACCGTACTGTCCGGTCCCTAGGACCGTACTGTCCGGTCAACTGTCCGGTCTCTATTTCTCCAACTTCCAGAAACTTAAGCTCTTCTGTCTGGATTCCCTCTGTAGACCGTATTGTACGGTCTCCTCCATGACCGTACTGTCCGGTCTCTTCTGCCTTCGCAGCTTCGATCTTCTTCTTGATCTTCTTCTTCAACACTTGATTTTCTTGGTTCCTTCAACTCTCTTCTGCCACCCTAGCCCCTGAGAGACTCACCATGCATCCAATGATCTCTATAACTAGTGTGTACTAAGAGAACCACCTCGAACCCTCTTGATAGTCCGGTTTTTCCTATGGACTCAAGCTAACATCTAACCAAGCAACACCCGCTTGGATCTAGCATGTCCTTAGCCTTGATCCATGTCTTCTCCGCGACTCCATCAAGTCCGTTCTTGTGTAGATGAAGGCAACCAATCATCCTTGTCAATAAGTTCATGGTGTGTTTGGCGTTCACCACCAACGGACGGAGCTTTCTTTCTATGTGACCTATAAGATCTCACAAAGAGTGTTAGTCACATTCATGGTTCTCATCCTATCACCAAAACATTCATACCTTGGGTTTCCTAGCTCCAATGGTCATGAAGCTTAAACA
>JAAXCT010001767.1:0-128454 GCA_012490785.1 Eragrostis nindensis
ACAAAGTGGTGCTCCATATTGGTTTTACAGCACCACTTTTACAGCATCTGTTAGGGTTGCTCTAAGGACTATATATGTTAGATATAGAACTTGCATCGGTTGGATCATTTGCTTGTCTTACCGCCTTGTCTGTGATCAAGAGATTTTTGCATGAGTGCAAAACCAATTGTATGTAACTGTTCCAAATCCTTGATCCAAATAACATGAATCTCCAGAAAGCATAAGAACAAAACATTGTTTTTGGGAACCTACGACTAGATATCAAAGTTGCTTCGCTTGGATCATTACCAAGTTAACGTATAGACAGACTAAAACATGTGAATCCACCTATAAAGAAACATAAATCCAAGGCAGAAATTGTTACCAACCTATTTCATGGCAGGTTTTGCATCCCTGCAACCACATTGCTTTGCTAGGTAAAACAATTTTAGTACAAACTGAAAGTTTGAGCACATCCGTCGACAATACTGTAAAAAAAATCTGGGAACGATCTTTCAAAACAGCTAGAATGAGTTGATGTAAAACCTGCCACAATACAGAATGAACTGGCCGACGCAAGGAAAATGTAAAACAATGTCCACCAGTCTTTTCTGTCTCAGACCACGGCCAAAACCGTGAATTGGTCAAAAGAAAAATAGAGGATAACAAATTCAGTTCAAGTTGAGATGAAACTTCCCTATATGCCTATGACGGCTTGATGTTCCACGTAGCACGCAGAGCCATAAAGCTGCAAGACATTTCTTCGGTAACAGGTACAACAGGCTTTATAAGAAGTACATAAGATCATTCATCATAACTAAACATTAGGGAGGTAATTATGTCATATGTCGCGATGACAAAATTAACAGATTTTCACAATAGCCACTCAGCACACACACAAACACGAGTGGTCCAACTATTTTCAGCTAGCATACTAGCTAGTAACTGATACAACTACAACATAGCACAGCAGGTTAAGAGCTACATAGTTAGGACAGAGCACCTGCGCCAGGCTCTCTCCATTAGTGGATATACGGTACCTGGTACTGGACAGGATAACCATTACCGTAATATGGTGCATGGCAGGTTGCATCGTGTACGGGGCTGAACTCATGATTGGAGGATGATGAGCCTCGGCACCATACACAAAACTGCCTCTCATAAGGGTAGGGATGCCTCTCTGGGTTGCTGGTAGAAGCTCTTCAGTGAAGCTGGTAACACGTGGAGCAAAGACTGTTCCATTCGCACGAGGCCTCTTGGATTGCGGCTTGGCTGCTTCAACAGCTCTCCTCTTGTCTGCCTTGGCTTTCTCTAGCTGCAAAACCCTTTTCTGAAGTGGATCCACAGGGTATTGCTCCTCAAGCTTGTGCTCCTCAATGCACTTAATGACAGCTTTCAATGCAGATAACTCACGTTCATCATTCATCTCATTCTGAAAATAAGATGGACTATTAATATCACATAAAGATGTGAAGGCACACGTATATGCACATGTGCACACAAGCATACTGAAGATGAGAACGAAAAGTAATGCAACTAGCTAATTGTGGTACAGGATTCAAAAAAAAAAGTGCAAAAAGAGCAAGCAACTACCTAATCAATTGCTAAACAAGCTAATACAGTTAGCACTCAGCAATCTAGAATTCTAATTATCTGCATCCTAAACTATAATAAAAGTATTTTGCCACAGTCAGCAATGGTTGTTTCAGTATTTTGCCACCTCTAATGACAATAAGCTCATAAAGTGGATGTAAGAATAAATTAACCTAACTATAATAAAAGTAAAAACTTTCAAGGATTGCGAGATGATATAGCCAATAAAAATGACTCCAAAGAAAAATATGCGGATAAAAATATGAAACAGGACCCCACTCAATTTAACCAAACTACAGAATGTAACTAGGGATGATAACAAGTCATTGTCTCAATGTCCAGGCACTCTGGACTCTGGTGAGGCTACAATTGCAGCCTTGCAGGTGAGTTAGCCTTCTGAGATAATGTCAAATGAGAGATAAACTGAGACAAGCAGAACTTGCTATAGTGTTGGGTTGCTGCCATCGGCAGGTGCTGATACATCAACAATCAGCTGTTGTTTCTAGCATCAGAGTGAGTCGGGGAGTGGGAGGCAAGTGGAGCAAGAACAGGGAGAGTGTGAGGGGTGAGAGTTAAGAAACTGATAGGAATAGAGAAGTGTCAAGTTTTGAGACTTGAGAGCCCAGAGAGACAAGAGTGCTATGTCTGGAACTCTATATTTGGCTAAGTCACCCCACTTGTGCCAAGAGGGGGTTCGAAGCAGCCTCTATGCACACTATTGCAGGGGCAAGGCTCTAGTATAATCCTTCCCCAGACCCCACATCGCATGGGAGCCTCCAGCACTTGGTCTATCCTATATTTCATTCCTTTGGTACCCCTACCATACATTTTCCCATTTGATACTTCTATCCCGCTAAATACAGAATTGACACAATGCGCGCCTGCAAAACCAGGCTTTCCACCCACTTCCCAGGTGATTCGGATGGCAGGACTTCACCATGTCTTACCACAGTGATACCCATAAAATGCAGATATGAATAACATGAACAAGCACAGCTTTCATTCCGCTAGAGACCAAATAAAGGAGGGAACAAACAAACAATTTTCATTTCCAACGAATAAATTGAAAATTAATAAAATTACCTGTGCACCATGGGACATTTAACATTCTTGGCATGCGACACTTTCTTAACATCCCTCAGATACGCTTTCAGCAATTGCACTGGTTCAACGTTTCAATGAGCCCAAAAGCATAAGCCAAATTAATTGCATCAATAGGCCTCCCACTATCCACCAGAACTCCAATAACACCTGATCACAACAAACTTCATTAGTAAATTACTTGCCAATGGAGAAAATACTCAAACTAGCAGAAAAGAAGGGGAAATAACAAGTTGCACAGGAAAAGGAAAGCTTAATAACATCATAAAAATCTGAACTAAAACAGTAGCTTAATTTCCAATAACACCTGATCAACATATGGACTAATCCTGCAGACTATGAAGCAATCACACTCTTAACAGTAACAGCATGCATCAGTAAACAAGCTAGATGGTATAATGAAGAAACTATGGTTTGCATCAGCAAGCACAAGCTTCAACCTACGCACAAACTAGTAACTAAAATAACGTATGAAGTATGCTTGATAAGCACTTCAATCAGCTGAACAAAACAAATCTTTGCATATGTTCATGCTTTTTTAAGATAAGACATTAATCCATCACAGAACGGACCTGGCATCTTCTGCGACAACCCAAGTAATCGACAAAGTTCAGGAGTCTGACGGCGGCGGCTAACAGATGGAAGCAATTTGCACAGGTCATCATCATTATATTCAGCAGAAATGCCAAAGGTTGCCAGGAGTTGAAGGAATGCATGAGCTTCAAGACAGTTTCCATTACTAGCATCAATCAAGTCAAGACTATCCAATTTGGACTTCCACTCAACTGCAATCTTTTTTGCTCGCTCTTTGATATTAGTAGTAAGCATGTGCCCCTCCGACATGAAAACAGTTACAGCATCATTTTGCATCTGTCCAAGTGACTCCATCAACATCAGGCACGTCCTTCTTACACCCAGAAGGTCCCCATCCTTTTTGCCATCCAGTACCAGATTATCCCCAGCATAAAAGTCTTCCAGTGAATCCAACACAAGGCCATACGGATGAGATGCTCGCTTCAGTGCACTGGGAATTTCCTCGCGGATGGCTGTCATGTTCTTCCGGTTGTCTGATATGAACTTGTGAAGCCCCTTGACATTCATTTCCTCACAGAGCGCGACAAGTTCAGAACGAGGCTTCACACCGGAATTGTCAACTTGCAGGTGCGCACTCGCTTCAGGAGCAGGTTTAGGCAACTTGACACCAAGATTACGTAGTGCCTTGTCCATTGGGTTGACGGCAGGAACAGGCAAGGACAGCTTGGACTTGCCAAAGATCATAGCCAACGCAGCATCTCTTTTTCTCCTGCAACCTTTCCAGCGCAGTAAGTTCCTTGGCCGTGACAAGCACCTCCCTCGTCCAGCATCGCCTCCGACTTGCAACAGTCTCCTCGAACTCCATTTCCTGCTGCTTCAGCTCGTCGAACTTCTTCTTGAGTGACTGCTCGAGCCCGTGGAATGGTCCTCGAGCTGCTTCCACTTGAGGTTCATGGTGACAGCACTCTGGCTCTGGAGCTCGGCGAACGCCCGCTGGAGCTGCAGTATCTTGGAGCTTGTGGACTCCATGAGAGCAGCCACGGACTCCATTTCTGACATTGGCAACAGCTTCTGCAAAGAAGGGGCACATAAATTCTTTGGTACATCATCGACGAATGTAAATCTAAAAAATATGAGAGCATAAAACTGAAAATTTCATATTCCTTTTCCCATTGAATTGACCAATTCTCTAAATGACGCCCACGCACAGCTTATTAATTTGCACGAACAGGGCACAAGGCAGCAATCTATCGCGTTCCTATTTCTACAGAGGCATGTCGGGAAATACTAGGGAAATGGAGCAAAGTCTCCCCGCTGAGGGAGAGGCACGGATGCCTCGACGGAACAGCCAATCAAGCCTTAGCCACCCCACCACCCACTAGCCTACCAACCAGCAACAACGAAATGGGAAATCCGGCTCACCAGACGGCCGGATCTGGGGGTGGGGAGAGGGGGAATCGGCCACTTACTCACGGCCGAGGCGGGCGGGCGTTGGAGGAGCCGGCCGCCGCTGCTCGCCCCCGCCCCCGCCTCCGCGTCCGGTGGCCTGGCGGAGGAGATCGACAGGGGTGGGCGGCGGTAGGGGAGAGAAGGGGAAAGAGAAACCCTAGGGAAGGGAGTGGAGGAGGGGAGAGGAAGGGAGGCAGGTAGTCGGCCGTCAAGAAGGCAGGACAGCGTGAAAAGGATGTGCTCCACAGTGAGTCGCGGACATGGGTACAAGCTGCTAGTGACCGACTCTCAAGGATTCCGGAATGTCTGCGTGTCATTGCTTAAACTGGATTTAACAACGCCCGTCCCGGGTGGTTATGCTTAACCGCAGTACCGAATCTAGGATTTGGAAGCTTGTACTCCTAGTAGTTAACAGCAATATACCTCTTCTGAACATTCTCTCCTGTCGCATATAAGATTAGACAATCTCCAACAAATACGCAAAATGGGAGTTATGGTGAATCTGAGTATGAAAACATCAAAACACTCTCCGAACGGAACACCCAAATACAAGACCTTTCTTGGAGCTGGCAACCCGGTGACGCACAAATGCGTTAGCTCGTCACGCGACCCACGCCGAAGAAACGCTCGAATCGTTTTCCTCCTATTCGTCTTAGGTCCGTTTGGATGGAAGAATCGTTTCTGATTCTCCATCGAATCGGTTGAACGGTACCAAAGAGCGAACTACCGAAACGTTTCACAGGTGAATCCATTCGAATCGTTTCATGATTTTTGACCTACGAGCTTGAAACGGCGGAAGAGGTGTTCTGCAGAGTCGCTCCGATTCGCTACTCTGATGACTCCTTTACCCCTCTGTGCTCGACTACGTTCCTCTATCACCGTCGCCTCCCGAAGCTCCGCTCGAACTTCAATCCCACTCTCAAAACTTCTGCCTCAAATCCGACTTCACAAATGGGTTTCTCTGGATCCATAGATCATTTCCCCCAATTTTTCTCATCCGATTAGGCTTAGAGCACCACCAATCGATCCCCGCCTCTCCCTTTCTCTCTCTTTCCTATATCGATCTGTTAGGAGTCCGAGGAAGAAGATAGCGAGACAGCCTGGTGGGCTGCTGGGCCTTGTGGGCACGTATATAATGAGCCCATCAAACATACACTCTTTATTTTATTTTTTTGATAGAACTGCACTCTTTTAATTTTACTAAAAAAAAACACTCTTTTAATTTGCTTTTAGATTTACTTTTAGATTAATTATGACATGTTCTAATGATACTCATAATATTTATATTATGAGACTCCATTACGTATTATAACATGCATAAGAAAAGTAATCTAAATAAGGGTAAATGAGTCATTTGATCCTCCTCCTCAATTTCTGAAACTGAAACCGACAACTAGCCAACGATTTCTGAAGTGATTCTGTTTCAGGTTGAGAAACGTTTCTGAGTTGAAACTGAAACGTTTCTGATTCTCGAAGAATCTGGAGCTGTACCAAACGGACCCTTACTCCTCTCTCTCTCTCTCTCTTCCGCCGAGAAGCAGAGCGCAGCAGCACGACGGCGCGGGCGCGGCAGCAAGGACGGGCCCGGTCGCGGCGGCAGTGTGGTGGGAGCCAGAGCCGCCGGGCCGCGCCCTCTTCCAATGCGGTGGGAGCCAGAGCCAAGATGGGCAGCGCCATGGGAGCTCCCCGCCAAGGCCTTTGGGCAGCGCGTCCAAGCCCGGCGGCGACGCGAGCACGGGCTCCAAGTGCGCCCTGTTCAGCGACGACGGTGTCCTCGCCGGACGGAGAGGGGGGCGGTCCGAGTTGGGGAGGAGAGGGAGAGGGAGGCGGAGGCCCCAGGGCAGAGGGGCGGCGCGAGCATGGGGGTGGCGCGGCGCGGGCACGACGGCGCGGGGGCGACGCGGTGGGAGCCGAGGAGGAAGAAGGTAGGGCTGTTTTGGGTCCTTCCATTAGAGATGATTGTTTTTGGATCAGCTATTTTGAAAGAAGTTAACTTTTATTTTAGGTTTGGGTCACCTCCACCATTGGAGATAGCCTTAGTGCATACAGAAACGTGAAACTGTTAATGAGGGTATAATGCATTAGTCCCTCTAAATCTTTAGGGTGATATTATGATGAAGAAACAACTACGCCAGCATTGGTTTGTTGATGGTCGTCTTCGAGGCAAAAAAAAAAAACCCTACTTTCCTCCTCTTCAAAATTATTTTCACGTTGTGCATTATCCCCAAGAGTATGTGATACTCATATAGAATAGTTAAACCTCGTCAGTTATCAGCTATGATAAGTTGGCAACAATATACGAGAACTATCATTGTTAGTTTGTAGGGCGCAAAATGAAAAAAAAAAGAAATTGAATGTCACTATTGATGCGCAAGTACACCGTTTTGTGTGGACAATCTACTTAGAGCGTGTACAGTGGGGTGACATCAGCTGTCGGGGAGAGATGTCACTTAGGATTTTCGGTTGACGTGGACGAGAGAGAAAGAGGAAAAGAAGAAAGCTGTCTAGTAATCACCAGACGGCTCATTGCCGTCTAATAGACAGCCTCAGCCGTCTAAGCCATTGTATACAAACATTTTGCTGTCTATAGCATTGTATTTAGTTCTTTCATACGACCTTTAATAGACGATGCATTGTAACAATTAATTTATATTGTCTAGAACAAGTCTTCCAACAACTATCGTTTGTATCATTGTACATGCCCTTATGGAGATATATGGAAAATGTCGGATGATATTGCCTCATCCTGGACGAAAAAATATTAAGATTTTCAAATAAAAATGTGTACGTTTCACATACTTCAGAACAAATAATGGCTCATTGAAATTTGTGTGCTCATCCGGACCAAATGTGTGCTTTGAAAGAAATGGTACTAAATGAAATGAGATCTTATTGAGCAAGGGATCTACACCTACAACACTAGGTTAGGAGGGAAGACACCAAGTCTAGGAGTTGTGATATTTTTTCTCGATCATTAATTGGTGGAGGCTTATTCACGATTATCCATCATATACTATTACAAATTCTGTTTCCTAGTGGTTTGTTGACCTTCTTATGAGAATATATAACGACCTTTTTCAATCTCTAAGTGCATATAACATAAGGAAATTGATACTAAGTTTGTGAGAAAGATTATTCACATAATTACGTGGTAATTTTTTCTTTCTGAACATAAATAATCTTTACTATATATGATAAAGTTGCTAGTTTCATCTTATTTCTTAATAAATATAGATTATCTAAGAGACTACACAATTTATGTGATATATGTATGTAGCTGAACCAAATGGTAACTGGATAATGTTATGCTTGTTTCTTGGTAGTTATATTGTTGAACCATTTCATGACTAGCTTGTCTCTTATCAAGCTTTTTTGGGGCCAAATGATTGAATATTTACGTGTTTGAAGCAATTTTCATATTATTAACATTTCAATTTCAGATCAAATTTATATAAAACAATGTATTTTTCAAGATATATGTATATGGCTTGCACTTTCTGGGATACGGAAGAGGAAGTGTGCATGTACATCACTACATGTGTAGTGTGAAAATGACCTCAAAATTCAGGATAACACAACATAAGTTGAGTATATGTGTGTGTGTGTGTGTGTGTGTGTCTTATGCATGAGCGTGGATACAAAATATCCTTTCTATTATGTGCATGCACATTGAGAGATCTAGCAAATGAACATTCTAGACTTCTATGAGGATACAAACTTCTAGATTTTTTGAACTTTCTAGCACAATGCTTGTCATTATTACAAGGTGTAATCAAAGATAAAGTTAAGAGAAACAATGGGTATGCTTGGTCCCAAGCCACACACTGTCACAACGTGTGGTAGTGAGTAAATCTTCGCGGTGCAGTTATGCACCCGAACTAACATGGACCAAAACCAACATCCACCATTCAGGCAAAAGAACAACTTAAGTAGAATGGCAATATAAGAAATTTTGCATAAAAATAGCGACTAAAATAATAGTTCAACTTGTGAATAATTAAACAATGGGGGCATATAATTAATAAGCCTAAACTGAATAAAAGGTTGATTTTTCCAACGATAATATTCCTTTGTCGCAAAAAAAGATAATAAGTTTGGGCAATTTCCTTATATTATATGCCATTAGTTAAATTCTAGTCCCAGATCCGCCATCGGTAAAACTCATATCCATTATATGCCATCGTTTTTACAAACCGTTATCCCTTCCATAGCATTATGGAGCATTTTCTCGTAGTCTAACACATTATATTAAATTGTTTCACACCTGTCTTGCCACCAGCTTGCTCGCCGCGTACGTAAGTTGGGTCAGAACGCGCAGGCAAGCAAGGCAATCCAAGTGAAAACAAGTCATTTTAATGCGTTAAACTACGAGAAAATGCTTCATAGTGACATGAAGAGATACAAGTTTTAAAAACAATGACATATAGGGATATGAGTTTTGCTGATGCGGATCCGGGATTAGAAGTTTAATCAATGACATTTAAGAGATTTGCTCTAAAATTTTGGGGGTCCAAATGGGTACCGTGGCTGGGATGTAAAACCGCACCCACCTTTTGCATACAGTATCTTTCACCCGAGAACCCATAATCTGCACGGTAGTCACAACCATTTGGGTCTCGAACGCATGCATTCGACTACCTTCCCTAATCTAAACAATAAAAGGACGCCTTCTTTATGCTTGGTATCTGCAGCTCCGATCTCTACATCGGTGTGCAGTTGTCTGGTACGTGATTAGCTAGCTATACATTGTACATCGTTGATTTGGCAACTAATGCTTAAGATAGATCGAATAGAGGTTCACTCCTCTCAGTTTCCAGAGCCTTCTCCCCACCTCGGTAACGAAACCTGTGCAAATCCAACGCAAACAAATCAACTCCAAAACTTCAACAAATAGCAGCCTGTTTCGCCTGGCTGCTTTGCAGCAGCTGTTTTGCCAGCTATAGTGTTCAGTTATTTCTTCAGCAGCCGCTACAATGTTCAAGTTATTTCTTCAGCAGCCGCACTTGCAACGCAACGTGCCGAAGAGGCTCTAGAAGAACCGATAAAAAATAGCAAACCCATCGGAAGCAAGTTGTCACCGTCTTGAACCGCCAGGAAATGGACAAGCTTCGATGCTTGAGTCATGGTCGCCAGCAGCTTCTAGCACCAGATGTAGCCTTCAAGAATTGTAACCACCTCCTGGAATGCATATCGCCGCCCTCAATGTCGTCTGTAGCGATCCCGACGTCGGAGCGATAGTGTGGCATGCCTCTCGATGCAATTTTTGGCCATCAACATGAAACTGTCCGTCGCAAAAAAAAAAAAAAAAAAAAATCAACATGAAACTGTGCACAGGGCACGTGTGTTCACGCTACATAATTCCACCATGATCTCAGCATGCAGTTGAGCAATGTGCTTTCAAGCCAAGCCAACAGGCAACGAGCGCCTGGTCAAAACACGAGCATGCGCATGTGCCTTGTCCCTGAAAGAGGGGCTCTTTAATTTGCTAGGGCGCCGGCCGAGCTGGTATTGAGCGATAGATACGAGAGAGCGGCGTCCGCGTACTCTATACTGAAGCCACACCAGTCGCTCCTTTGTGATGGCGTTGCCACGCCGGCAGGCAGCCTCATCGGCGCACAGTGCATCAGCATGCAGGCGTCAGAACGGGGTATTCTGCGACGAGCAACCACACAAAGAATCAGAATGTAAATAGCAGCGGGTTCGAGATGAACAGTTGCAACTCATACTATTCACATGCTGATTTCTCTTTATTGTTTTTTCTTGCTCAGTTTCAGTTGCACCTCAAATTTTGCATGTTTGGTTGCATGCTCTGTTCACTCACATTTTTATTAGAACTTTAGTTGGTTCCCACGCACGTGAATTCGTGATCTGGACTAATGCCTGTAGAGGTGGTGCATGCATCTCTTGAACCGAAGGCCGATGAACGGTTGGATGACCGGGTGGGCATGTGACGTTGTGTTCACAAATCCACAATCAGGCAATTGCCTCGAGGGAGATCTGAAAGCCTCTAAGATCCTGACGAGCCAGGCACAGGCAAGGTCAAACACTAGAACACATCGAGTGATTCTTGTCTGAATTCTTTTCTCTATCGCGGCTCGCCGTTTTGCCGGTTTTGCGAGTTTTGCTAAAGTCGCAAACTGATGGAAGTTTCACTGATAAAACGTTCGGTTTTCACAGTTTTACCGCTCGATTTGAACGGTTCTTGCAATTTTATTTTTTTTTAAAAATGGTAAGCCGAGCAGTTTTCCTCGGTAAACCGCTCAGTTTTGAGCGATTTTTGAAATTTCAAATTTTCAAAAAAAAATTCTTTTATCAAAAACTAGTCGTCCACTAGAGACCAGACCTGTTTGTCCGCAAAAACCGACCGTTTTTCGTCGGTTTTGAAAACCATGATTTCCTCGTCTTGTCATTACTCTTGTGCGATAACAAACATCTAGTGTTGGATTGGATGCCAGTTGATCCTAACCAAATTATGTGTCAACTGGATTGCTTCTCCCACGAGCTTTGTGCGAAACAAGATGTCATGCAAGACAGCATAAACAAATTAGATACATTGACCTGAATCTAGCTATATTATCCACCCCTTCAATACATTATCAGAAACCGGAGAGCAGCACCTGGCGACGGAAAATTTCAATATCAGAAGTAGAACAGATTTCCCTCGCAAAAAAAAAAGGAAAAAAAAAGAAAGAAGAAGAAGTAGAACAGATTCACTCATTCACAAAAGCTGTTTCAGGCCTATCCCTCGAGCTTGTGCCTAACTAGCCAAACATAATCCTGAGGATGCAGTCCACTTGAAGTTGAAGCTCTAGCTAGTTGCCAGCAGCCAGGACTCGGCACCGGTACTCTCCGAGTGCCCAGATTGGAAAGATGTTCCTGTACTGGGAATTACTGATCATGCAGTTTTTGTTGAACACTCCTATTATCTCCTGCGTCATGCACAAAAAGTTATTCAGCAATATCGTACATAATCATGAACTGCATATAACTATAGTATTTAGGTAACAACTTCACGAAAAAGAAAATAGGTTATCCAAGCTCAGCAGAAAGAAAACTACTTCAGGTTTACACCGATCTTGAAGGAAAACATGCTCATGCAGCAAAGATTTGCGCAGCACTTATATGCAACAAGACAAAATACAGTGTCTCAAATAATTCGATATTTCTATTAAATGAGCAATGCACTCACGTAATATTCATTAATGGGAAAAGCACTACATTATGTTAACCGGCAGCAACTTAACTGGGACTCCAAATCGGCAGCACACCAAGACAAAAGGCCACTACTTGCGACAAGTGAATGAGCAATGCATGAAGAAAGGCTGCTGCTTGCAATGTAAATTAAGACCTACAGCCATGACGCGAACAGCAAAGTAGCACTACGTGCTAATCCTCCAAACTGAGGAAAGCAATGAACTCTAAGAACAAATTCTCCTCCCTACGCTGGCCGGGCTTGGTGACGCGTCAGCAGCTCTTTGCAGCATGACTGGCATTTCGACAGTGTGCCAGGTATTTTTTTTTTCTATTGATAGACAGCACTTTGTTGTGGGGTAATGAAGCAGACTTTATCCGATGCTGATCAAGCAGAATGTGTTTTTATGCGCAATCAGCACAGCGACCATAATGGATTGTTGGCGCACCACGGTGCAGCAGGCAGCGACATTGCAATTTTGGGTAGGCATCAATAGTGCAACTATCATTTCAAACAGAGAATATGGACGAATGCATTGATGTTATTTTCTATGGATGAATTGGGACATACTTGCTGAGGAAATTCTCCACTGTCTAACTGCAAGTTGATCAAAATCTTTGCTGCACGATGTAGAGGCGCTGGATCTCTAGCAGCCTGTACAAACAAGATTTTAGTGCCATTATCGATGTGCATATTGTATCAGGCTACTAAGCCTAAAAACTATATTTAGAAACAAAGGATACCTGTCCAGCATCGATTAGGGCCAGCATAGCCCAGCCAGTGTTCACTGCATGAGCATGTTTTCCTTCAAGATCGGTGTAAACCTGAATATATGAAAGCAAAGGACAATTAGTGCAATGGTGTTCACAATTGAACTCGTGTCCAAATGAAGCACTGCGACCCAATGACCGTTGACTACAACTATAATTTCTGCGTAATTAGGACTGGCTGGGATTACGTTCTAGCCACTAGGTCATCAACATTTCTGCCACGTAAAAGTCGGGGAACAACGGGTGGAGAGCATTTCAGATAAATAGTTCCTCGATCTCTTCATTTCGTTTCCATTTCATCGACCCAGTATACAAATTAGGATCACCAAGTACCAAACCAGTTAACAGCGCAGAACAAAAAAACATACATCACAATTGTACCCTACCCATGATAGTGGTAACGGGCAAGTGAACCTATTTTCAAGAAATCGCAAAAGCAATTTTACCTGATCTTGAGATGACAAGTAGCTTTCTCCCCACCCACCGGAAGGAAGCTCTTTAGACAGTAAAAAGTCACAAGCCTTTCTAATGGCAGGACTATTCTTGAATGTCCTGCCTGCAGCAATTAATCCCTTCACTCCAAACCAAGTCCCGTAGGTGAAACAAACAGCCCAAGAACCGTACCTGATCGACAAATGATAAAAACAGTGAGCGTTACATGCATTGAAGATTGGTATTCTTTTCTTGAGAACAGTACAATATGAATGAATATATAAATAGGAATAAATAAGATACATGATCTGAATCTGAAACTGATGCAACCTACTCCTATTAATTAGGCAGCATCAACAGAAAACCCAGCCAAATCAAAAGACAAGGTTCCAAACCCTTTGCTTGAGCAACTTTGGACCAGTAAAAAGAGATATTTTCCTTTTGGAGGCACCTTATAATAAAAAGCATAAGTTTAATGATGCTGTGTTCCATGGAGTCCAATTACTAACCACGAACCATCCCTTTTTTGAGTAGTCTCAATGAAATTAGCAGCTTTGCTGATACAGTTGTCCACCTCTTTCCTGAGGTGCCCAGGATAGAGCTTCCTGAATGATGTCAACGCCTGAATTGCTGCTGATGTACATTCAACATACCTGTGAATTGAGGGTTGAATTATTCAGTATAGTTTATACATGAAAAGAAATACTGCAGATTGATAAGGGAAGAGATATTATATCTTACGGGTAATCAATAATAATGTCCCCAAAGGTCTCAGCAGGATTTATGATCTGGATGGTTTTAGTAAAGTATGTCAACATGGAAGCAGCATATTCAACGTCAATGTAAATGAATGTGAAAGCTTTAGATGATGAATAATGTTTAATTTAGGCTTTGCTTTTGAAAAAAGAATAAAAACCTAAAGATCCCAGGAAATCTGTATTAAATTCAACACGAAATTTGTAGCAAGAAGTTTGATCCTGATTAACTTGGCTGTTGGCATTCTGCTATCATTCTAATTACTCCAGGAAATATTTCAAAAATTGATCTACAGTTCTGTTGCTCTTAGATAAACACAAACAAGCAAGTAAAGGAGTTTCCTGAAAGAAGTTCACTACTCACCTCCAGCCAGGTGTAAGACCTTGTGAGTTCATATGATGCAAAACCACCGTTATCATTCTGTGAAGGTTAACAAAAAACTAATAAGGAATTGTATGTCCACCAGAAATATGTCAGTGATATTACAAACATAGAACCCCCCCCCCCCCCCCAAAACAAAAAAAGAGATAGAATCACGTAGGTACGTCTGGAAACAAAAACTTGATTTCAATGTTTATCATATGCTTTTATATAAAGAGATCTATACCCCATAGGCCCAAACATAGCTGGCATTTCCCATGACGTTTTGCTAAATAAGCAGCCTTGTCCTAAGGGCATGAAGTTACTTAAAGCCGGAGGTAAGCTATCTAACATTTGACTTTATCAAACTACGTACTGCTTCTGTGAAGATACTTTTCTATTCGAATACTAAAACGCAAGGCTGCGAGAATTCCCATAATACGTAAATAATGTCGCCAAAATCACCGTTATCATTTTCCAGGGAAATATGGATTCTGTATACTACCTCTGTCCAGAAATATAGTGTACATTTAGTTTTGTCCTAAGTCAAAGTTTTTTAACTTTAACCAATAATATCTAAAAATATATATTATTTCAATGTAAGATAGTTATATATTATGAAAGCTCATTTCATGATGAATCTAGTAAAGGCCTATTTATGTTGTCAATCTTTACGGTTTTCTAGATATTATTGGTCAAAGTTTAACAAGTTTGACTTAAGACAAAAACTAGATGTACACTATATTTCTGGATGGAGGGAGTATATAATTGATCAATGACAAATATACTTTTGTCCAGAGAAGCTTACCATATAAGACATCAGACAACTAACAGCATCATAAAGTCTATTAGCTTCCAGAGGTTCGCCAACAATTTTGGAGAAATCTTTAATAACATAATGAGGCCTGGAGGCAAAAGAAAAGAGAGCCAATAAAAACATATAGACAATAATCATGCCAGTGTGCTCGAGCCTATACTCAAGTATGCCAGCACATTAAACGCCAAGGAACGCACTTAAACATAAGAGGGCTACATTTTTTTTATGTGAAGAAATTCTTTTAAAGATGCATCCTAAACGAGAGAGTTGAGTCTGTAAACAATTATCTTTGTAGGCGATGTTGATGACAGAGTTCACCACCTTTAATCCTTCTGCAGTGCAGTCTGATATAGGCCAACCATGATCACCTGTAGAGTATGGCCATGCGCCTTTAGATGTGTGGCGGTACCAATCATTCAGATCTCCAGGACAGTTGTCAATAACCTACCATGACAAATCGGCAGTTCTAAGTACTGAAATCAGCCTAATATTTACCTGAACAGATAATAAAAGGAGCATGTACCTGTGATTTCTTAATATAGTCATGAGCTAGTTAAGGGTGGGCCCAAACTCTTCAATAAGATTGGTAGCCACAATGGCTTGAACCATGAAAGCTGTGTCCCAAAGCTGGCTGCCATTGTAACCCTGTAGGGCAGAAGTTAGGTCTCTTGTTACCAAAGCAAAAGATGAGCTGGCCCTTCTCTAATGCATGATACGTTTAAGCATTTTGAAGATTTTTTTTTCCTCAACCATCCCCACAGTCCTGAACCCTTGTTGGACAGACAACTTGCTGAAATGGCACTCAAAATATGGTTAAGCCCCGTTACGAGCTTCAATGGTTGTCTCCTGTACTGAAGGTACTAACAAACCGAGCTTCTCCGTCTAAATAACGAAGAACCAACCAAGGGCTAAATTAACATTGTAAAACAATTTCCCAGTGCCACAAAGAAACAGTCAAGTATATACATTAATCAATTTGTTATTGGAACAGCTGTCAGAATGGAGAGTACAGGAGTAAAACGAAATGGTTCATAAAAGAGCTACCTGCATCTTCATGCCATCTTCAGCAACCCACAAGTAATCATAGATTCGTGGAATGTGGAGTTTGAATGCCTCCGAGTTCGGATCTTCAATCCAGCATGCAAGCATATTCATTACCTGCATATATAAGTTGGTGCAGTTATAATGTTAAAAGATCCAATTAAGGCGTACTGCACTAAACGGAGCCCCGCATATATTTCTGATACAAGTTCGCAACCTAACCTATAATGCAAGGGCTGAACACCTGCCATCCCCCCCCCCCCCCCCCCCCCCCCCCCCCCCCAAAAAAAAAACCCAAACAATCATGAGAGCACGATATAAATATTAGTGTCCTAACCAAAGCAACATGGTGAGGAGAACACATAAGTCCGTAAAAGAGGCAAGCAGCAAGCCAGAAACAAATGTGATTCAATATGACAGAGAAACTAACGATATCAAGCTGAAGGAGAAGGATTCTGATTTTTTTTTTTTTTACATTTCAAGTTAAGGCAAGATCAAAACCAACAACTCCACCTCCTTTTGTACACATTCAATTCCTCCTCAGTGTACCTTGTTTACTGGACCAATGCAAATGTATCGACTGTTCTCATCTTCATAGTGAATGTGCTGCATGGCAGTTTCCAAAGCTTTCTCCCTCAGTTTGCTACCAGGCCAGTGCAACATAACTGGTTCAACAAATTTATGGAGAGTGGCCCATAAGATATCTTGAACGAATGGATGTGGATAGTACGAATCTTCCTGCGGTACAGCAATATCAGAACTCTATACGGAACAATATAGATGCAAATGGGGATCTCAAAAGAAAGTAAGAGAAGTACTTATAGTTATACGAAAGCTTATATAAGCTTACAACAAACAGCTTTTCAAGTAGCATCAGTTGTTGATTAGTGACTCACATGAACAGAAAGATTTTGCCTCAAAATTGTGCGAAAGATCACCCCTAACCATATTTGGTAATACAGAACCATATATCTCAACAATTTACATATTTTCATGAGCCAATATTCACTGCACTAGGCCCACTAGTGACTTCTAAGGATGGGAATACATGCCAGGAAATGAGACTAATCTTCTTGGCGGGTTATATGCACGGACCACGATTCATCAACAATCTTAATCATAGACAATAACCATATAATCGAACGCGAATGAAATTTGAAATGTTTAAATGGAACCAATTGATCATGTCTCAAAACTCCATAATGGGTGCGAATGAAACACAGGAAACCCAAAGGAATCTATATGCGACATAAAACGTAGGGACAATTGTGTTTTTACCCTCATTTTTTTTAACTTTATGATTTTACCCTTAGTTTATCAACCCGAAGCCAGAGTTTACCCTCGGTATATTGTGATTTTACCCCCAGTTAAAAAAAATGAGGGTAAAATCAATCACTATTAGAGTTCAGGGTGAGCGTAAGAACACAAATGCCCCTAAAACGTACATGTGCTGGGTGAACTTGTGGGCTGACATAAAAATTCTCGATGCTCCATTTTGCGACAACTTTTTCCAGTTACAGATTTACAATAATCTATACATTTTGTTCACGTAACAATGTTATATTGCGATGGACACTTATGGAACGATGGCATCCATAGTAGGAAACTCAGAACAAGGGATTGAAGTGAACAGCTTCACACATTTCATCAGATAACACAAAAGGAAAAGACCATGCTACAGTTTGCAGCAGTCCTGGAAATGTGACAGATGAAGGCTGAAATCGCAAGATCACAATTTCAGTTCAGCAGAGAATCTGCGACGACTGCATGCTAATTCCGCTTGTTCTAGTGGAACGCAAGACGCGATCTGCCGATCCATGGATTACCGAGACGGCGACATGCAGGCCACCGGGCAAGCCCAAGGAGAAGCATCGGCATCGAACAAAAACAGCCAGTCGCGCGACCACAAATTACCTGATTCCGCATGAGGAGGTCAGCGCTGTGCTTGAGCTGGTGCCTCCGCGCGGCGAACCCTTGGCGCGCGGCCTCGACGGCGGCGAGCTCGTCGAGGTCGGGCTCCGCGGTGGCGTCGAACTCCCACACCTGGCGGCCCACGTGGCCGTTCTTGGTGCGCAGCCAAGGATCACCACCGCCCTCCGCAATCCTTAGACGCCACATCGCCTCCGGTCCTCCTGCTCCTCCCGCTCGCAAGGATTCCACCACCACGGCTGAATCAGGCGGCGACGGCGGCGAGATCCGCCTCGCGACGGAGATAGGCGTGGGCTTCTCGTGAGTGGGAGCGGGACGGCGAGGGGACAGGCTGGCTGAAAGAAAAGCAGGGTTTGATTTGGAATTGGAATTTGGGTAGGTAGCTAGCTCTACCGGAAGCTTACGTGTAGCCCAGCCCACCAAGGCCCGCGAGCGCTCCGCAGCGTGGCCCTCCGCAAACCTTGGATACGGGATTCCATCGCACCGGAGCTCGCTGGGATTTTCCTTTCGCGCGCGGGAGCGCCTTCCGCTGTCATTTTTCTGTCGAGCTCCAGCATCTATGTGATTTTTTTTTTTGCGCGATAGCATCTGGAATTTTTTCGAATAGAGAAAATGAGATGTGAACCATTACAAATAAAAACTGATCATTTTAAATTTCTAGTTGCAAACAGATTTTCCTCTGAAATATTTTTGTAGCCCGTTAGGTGTACAAAAAATTTTCGCGGGGCATGTGGGCATTAGGAGGGATATTAATGGGTGGGGACCAAAGCAAGATTTTCCTCTGGAAGTTGGAATTTAAATTTCAAATACTCAAGGTAAGAACTTGGAAGCACATATTCCACAGCACAATTTCGAATGTGTACCAGTGGCAGTTCTAGACACTTTTGACACTTCAAGAAAGAACTGCTTATGGAGAGGATCAGATGTCAATGCCAGAGCAAAACCACTGGTGGCTTCAAAAAATGCACTAGGCCCAAGCTTAAGGGAGGACTGAGACTGGTTGATCTCAGAAGATAAAATGAAACCCTCCTCATCAAACACTTGGACAAGTTCTACAATAAAAAGATATCACCTGTGTTAATCTTATCTGGAGCACTTACTACACAAGATTCCACTCGCTACAACTGAAAAAGGTTCATTCTGGTGGAAAAGACATCCTAAGGCTTAGTGACAAATTTTGCTTCATGCAAAATTGGGGATGGCTCAACTGTCCTTTTCTGGTCTGATATCTGGAATCATCTTCACCTTGAAACCAGATTCCCTAGACTATTCTCCTTTGCAAAAGATAAAAGGATTTCAGTACAAGGGTTTCTCACAAATAATGACACAAACGCACACTTTCACCTCCCTTTATCTGATGAAGCCCATCAAGAGTACTTGAATCTGCAACAGATCCTACAAGATATTCAGATACAACCAGAGTCCAAAGATGTCTGGACATATATATGGGGATCCCAAAGATTTTCCTCCAAGCAATATTACAATTTTCCATTCAGAAACTTCAATCCCCCAGCTCCGTTTGGCTGGATATGGAAGTCGAAATGTAGCAACAAGCTAAAGGTCTTCTCATGGCTCCTAATCATGGACAGGCTAAACACTAGAAATATACTCAGAAGAAGCATAAGGTAGAAGGAAACAACTATGGATGCGTTCTGTGCCAGGGATGTGTTGAGGAAACTGCTATGCATCTTTTCTTTTTCACGTGCTAGTTTAGCAAAAGATGTTGAGAAAAACTAGGCATTCACTGGAACACCACACTTCCCTTTTTCAACATGATTACGGAGGCACAACAGAATTTCCAGGCAAGTCACTACATGGAAATAGTCATAATTGCAGCATGGAAAATTTGGAAGCAAAGAAATGGCAAAATCTTTGAAAACATCAACCCCAGCTTCCAAGCATGGAGAAGGACCTTCGTTAATGAATGCAGACTTCAGGCACACCGACTCAAAGAAGCTGATTCCATCTTGTTTTCAGCCTGGTTGGATGCAATTCTGTAATTAGTTCTCGGCATCCTGCTATTTAGCTTGGTGCTTCTTTTCTTCGTTTTTTTTTCTGGTCCGCATTGCGCTCTCTACAGTTAATTCATTATTTTTTGCAATAAAATTACACAGAATGTGCTCATAACAATGATTAAGCATCATTCAAATCCATAAAAAATGCGTAAAACAAACTAAGTGGTACTAGCTGGAGCATTCAGGTATACCAGTACAATGCATCCTTCATGTGAGTATTACAAGGCATCCATGATATAAAAAACTCATAGTACCGACTAAAGCAAACAGCTTCTTTCCAGCTACTAGCTGAAACAACAGTTCCAATCAAATGGCAATAAGCTTCTGTGCAAATTCAGGAGACTATCAAGTTCTGCAAAGATATTCTGGTTGAATGCAAGTAGCTGGAACAAAAGCTTCTGTCTCGGTGGCAGCAAGTCAATTTGCCATGAGAAAAATATATCAAGTGTCACTGTATTGAATGTGCTTCTGAAACAGAAAACACTTCTAGGTCCAAAGAACGTATCCAACCTCTGTATCGCCTAAATCTAGCCATAGTGATTCGTATTCGTTTTGCATACTGCTACTGGCAGCTAACAAATCTTGATCTAAGAACCTATATTCCTTTTATATGTAAAAGACTAGTGATCCTATAGTAACCAATTAATTTTTCAGGTTTCCAGCAGTTTGATTCAGCAGGAAAATGATCGAAAGCATCTCCAAACAGTACACAGACCTGATACAAGGATATGCTCATTACTAGAGTTTGGACTCTGGCATGAACAAGGGAACTTTCCAGCTACTCTCATCCATAAATTTTGGTATTCCTAAATGTGCCCTCATCGACTAATAAGTACATCAAATTACACAACAATTGCCTCTAAAATAAGCGTTATTGCTTCGGTGACTACTCTCCCATAGTTGTCTTGAAAAATTATCTACTTAATTAGAGAATAGAATATCCCAAGATTACTTCCACAAACTAACCATAGGCCAAATAAGTACTTAATCAGCTGACATGATGATATCCGTATCTGGGAACAGAAGACCACAAGATCAAATTCCAACGTATGAATCTTTAACGGCCTGATGTTCTCTTCGTCAGTTCCTTTGGAAATTAAGCTTCATTATGGCTATACCAAACAACATTGCAAAGAGCATCCCAGTTCCGACAACAACCAGGGCAACCGCCCAAAGAAAGCTATGCTTGAACCCGAAGTAGCTGCTGACAAATTCAGCAACCGTGGTGTTGGTAACACCATCATAGAGAGGGGATGAGACGTCATCACCGTACTGCGAAACAATCATCCCATATAAACTCCATGATACAGGGCACAACCAATAGTACCATCGCCACCAGATAGGAATTTTCTGAAAATAGTATTGAAGCAAAACACATGAGCTATTTGTTTAACTCTAAAACTAAATTTTTTTGTAGTAAGTTGTTCAAACACTCACAGTTCGGGGTATCAAAAACCCAGAAAATAGATTCCATGTGGCATAGAATGACGCAGATACAATGGATGCTATGGTATGGTTTTGCGTCAGCCCAATTGCCATCATGCAGCAGAATGTGAAGTATAGGAGTGTAAAGTACATAAAGAAAAGATACCAGAAGAATTTTGTTACTTTCAACTCGAACCCTATCATTACATATACTATCGCCCCAAATATACCAGTCTGAACCAATGTGTAGGGGAACTCAATTAACACCTGCAGGTGAGAGACACTGATTGAATAGGTCTGACGAGAGCTTCCAAGTTGTAGCTTTTTTGTTTTGAGACAGTAAAAAATGATTCATTATAATGCAGTGAAGGCAGCGAAATTCGTTGCATCACCTGACCGAATGTGAATGGGAAAGCGGAGTACATGCCGGCTGCTCTTTCTCGGTAAAACACCCTTCGTTCGACGGAGACCACAGGCTGAACTGATGCTGAGTTGAGCACACCTATGGTAAGAACAGCAGCATACATGGATCCCATAGCATTGAACAAATCTTGTGGGTTCTCCCTGCATGAGAAATTAAATAATGATTATTTGGTGTTAAGAAGCCAAAAGATAGTACAGCCATTCCGAGAGTGATCGTAACACTAGGATCATGCAGTTATGGTTACGCGTAGATGTGCTACACCTTTTGGCGCCAAGGCCCCAGTAGATGGTACCGAAGAGTACTGCTATGATGGTGGTGAAGAAAAACCTGACAGCATTGTACTGCGGGTTCCTCCAGTAGGACAGATTTTGCTTCCAAAGGCAAGCCAGACACTGGGTGAATAAAGACTGTGAGTACCGGTTCGCGAAGTGTAGGTCATGGGAACCAGCTATTGGAGTACTCAGATCTTGTATCAAGGTCTTGGTCCTCCTGAGAAACGTAAACAAAAATATTATGCTGCCGTTGCTATTGGAAAGGCGAGGGTAGGATGGCACTTCTTGTTATTGCTAAGCCCAAGGAATACTAGGAAGAATTTATATCTTAATTAGTGGTTCTGATGAAATCCGTAGGCAGTAAAAAGTTTGCATCTATGTAATAGGGAAGTTTGCACTGCAAGTTGGGTGAATACCTATAAATTTCATTATATTACTAATATTTCTAGCAAATTCAGGTACTAACTTGAATATTAGTAAGTTGATCCTTGGGGGAAAACAAAAGGTTGACATGGTACAAACAAAACATTATAACTAGGCAGGGAGGAAAACAAAAGATTAATTGGCATTGTTAATGGATTATTCAGGAAAGGACAATCCAATAGTGACTCAAAATTTGTAACTTCTTGTCTCCCCGACTCGTTGAAGTGAGATACAAAGTTGCAAGTATTGAACCACGACTGAATTGGCTGTCGGATCCTAAATATCTTACGTATTAAAATAAGTTGCATCATAATCATCTCCCATAAGGTTAAAGCAGGTTACTAACTGGTAGAGTTCAGAATTTTTGTATGCGCCACTGAAATCAACGCCTAGTATTAATTCCTGTGTAACACTTGTCACTTCCAACATCCAGGTCGCTGGATTGTAGCCATCTTTTATTTTGCTTACTCCTTGAATTGCCTGGGGAAAATAGTCACATGAGCTGGGTTAAATCAAGCTGCAGAGCAGTTGAATCACTTTAAACTTCGGTCAGTTTACCTCAAAATATTTGATCAATTCTGAGGAATGCCGGCCTAACGGTCCAAAATAGATCTCTTCTCCACCTTGCTTCAACAGTAAAAGCTGCGCAAATGAAACCATGAATTTCAAAATTCTGAAGTATCATTCCTAATTCAGAAATTCACAATTAAGATTTCATATCTTAAGGAAGCCGACAAAGTCATATTACCACAATAACCCAAGAACGGCCGGCTGTTTATTTATTTTAGAAGTTTAATATAAGAAATATGTATTGATCACATTTTTTCTTATCCATTGTGTAACTGCTGTGTCTAAAAGAATTTTAAGAATTTCTAAATTAGCATTTCATTCACCTCATCAAAAGATTCAAATATGTCAATGCTAGGCTGACGGATTGTGCAACCCACTGTACGACCAGTATCAACTGTGTTCCTCACTGTCCTCATCACGACTGCTGCTGCACGGGCATCAAGTCCTGATGTTGGCTCGTCCATAAAAATGATTGAAGGATTTGCAACAAGCTCCACAGCGATGGTCAACCTCTTCCTCTGCTCGATTGACAGTCCATTCACTTCTGGCAATCCAACAAGCGCATCTCTTGCCGGTGTCAGCTCCACAAGCTCCATTACCTCCTCAACAAACATCTGTCAAGAAATATAAGTAATCAGAAACGGGACAGAACAAAGAGTGCACATCCAATTAACTGACCTTTATTGTATTTGAGTCCACATCTCCAGCAAGTCGAAGCCACGCTGAAAACGTCAGTGACTCATACACTGTCACTTGTGGCGAGTGGATATCGTTCTGCTCGCAATATCCCGACACACGTGCAAAAGTTTCTTGCTTCTTGGGATATCCACCAATGCTGACATTTCCCTGGATGTACCCGCTGGTCTTTCTTCCCGCCAAAACATCCATCAGAGTTGTCTTACCAGCACCACTAATGCCCATCAAGGCAGTCAACACGCGCGGCCTGAAAGACCCACTGATACCCTTCAGGAGCTCCAGCTGATCTCCCAGTACTTTTTCTTTCATTTCCTAAAGTAAATCTACATTGTTATGCGCTTCCAATGAACCATGACTGTATGTTAAATTCAGTAATATTAAAAACTCACTTGTGGAACATTGACAGAGTATCGGATATTGTCAAAAGTTAGCGACAATGGAACAAAGGGGAGAATCATTCCCTTTTCCGTAAACACATGATTGACATCAGCACTTGCTTGTTTTGCTTCAACGGTGCTCCCAGTTGCCTTGTCACCACTTCCAGATGCCAAAAACTTGTTCACTAGAGCACTCCGTCCTGTAGACACAAGTGAATCATTGCCAGACAGGTTTGCTTGCTTATCCTTTAGTGCCTCTTCTGATACTGATGGATAAGAGTGCCCATATGCTGGAAAGTAAAAAGGTATCTTCATTAAGAAAGTTATTCTCTAAAGTGTTGCAGTTTCTTTATTTTTCTTTCAGTGGGCAAAAATTTAACTGCATGTATTGTACGTGTTGGCGATGTAGCTACCACGTATCAATTATTTAATAAATAATTGTAAGGTCTCCTGAATATTATTTAATAAATAATTGTAAGGTCAGGGTCTGTGCACTGACGCTTCAGATATGCAAGGCAGAGGGTGAAGAGAGAGTTGAAGAGCAGCATGAACCCTAGCAACGCTCCAAAACCAATCCAGTACCACTTGGCTTCCGGTAATACTCCGCGGGACTTCAGAATTTGCACACCAATGGTCTCAGTCGAACCTGGCAATACCTTCTGCCAGCTTTGTCCCAAGAACTCATTCACTGACACCGCATTTTGTGCATACATTAGCGGAGAGGACCAGTACCCCCAAATCCACCATTTGTTCACGTCATCTAGAGGTGAGAACAGAAATAAAAAATGCAACAAACAATTAGGAAATGCTGTTTAACATGAGAAATGGAAGAGTGAAGCTGCCATCTGATTAGCATTCACCTCTTGAAAGAACAAATCCACCCAAAAGCATAACAACTAACAACGCAAATGATCAGAAAATGTATGCAACAATCATGTTTCTTGCAGCCCCAGCAATGAACCGGAAGAGTGAAGCTGCCATCTGATTAGCTGCTAAGAAAAGCAGATATTGCTTGAAAAGCCTACAGAAACAGAGTCTGTCATGATACTGAGCGAGAATAGTTTGTACAAGTCAGTAGATACATGTATGGCAAAACATATGTCCTAATTAACGAAACTCACCTTGTTGCATCTGGATCAAATCCAATGGCATAATAGGTGATAAAAACAAACCCCCCAACCTCGATGAATGTCATGGGGATCTTGAGAATCCATGATGGTAAAGTGTAAGTCCATGAAGGGTAGAAGGAGAGATCCCTCTGCTTGAAGAAAACTGGTAGCTTAAAAATGGTGAGAGTAAGCTCAGAAAAGCCGTTAAACATGATCATGATTGTTGTAAAGAAGAGTGTGCCCATGTAGATGCCTCCATCCGCCAATCGTGATGCATCCCCGTATGGAAAAAGAGTGTCATCTCAACAATTGATAACATAACTAGCTGTATGCCAGAAAACAAATCCAAAATCATTGCATAGTCAGTCAAGTATGGAAGATGACATACAACAAATAGAATATCAAATTGTAATAGTCGGAACAGGTCATCTTTTATAAGTAGTGCAGCTAATAAACTTTTCCTAACGAGATCTCATGGTAAGCATACAACATTGTATAAGCGAATAATATATTGTGGATTATCTTTAGAAGAATTGATGATTAAGTTCAAGTGTTGTCATTTCATTCGAAATACGAAGATTCAAATATTAAGAGTACAAATAAACGAGGCCTTTTGTTTCACTTAATGCATTTAGTAAGTCATCATGCTCTTGCAAAATGTATAAAAAAAAGCATTGTCTCACTCATTCATATAATTTTGAACCATAAATCTTAGGAAAATAAGAATTTTCCAAGTTTTTATTGCAAGTTGAATAGATCTTTTTGTAAAACTCCTAAATTCCAATATATGAACTGAGTTAAAAACGTTTAATTAATAGGATCATCCTAATGGGATTTAGTTGGTGGTGCATGAGACATATTCTAGAAAGAAGATATGCATATGCCAATTGTCTCCACATCCGCATATGCTTTTTCTCCTTGCGGGCCTTTCACTTCTAACAAAATTAAAACAATAAAAAAATTACCAATAATATAGTCATTTAGCAGCATAGCCAGGTGGGCAAGAAGAGGCATGTACCACTCAATTCGCCAATGGCGGATATGTCTATGACGTACTAAATGTACGATGTATTGAGCCTATTATGAACTTCAGGTGCCGATTACCTGTACAACCCTAAAGATGTAGAAAAATGCGTTCCTCTTTATCAGTAGAATCTCCCTGTAGACATTGGCTTTCAACAGTTCTATTGTGCTAACACCATATCTTGAGGTTTCTAGTGCGGAAGGGTGGCTCGTGCTCTTTTCAAATGGCACGGCAATCTCATTTGCCATAGCCTGGCCAACACGAATGAACTGAATGATGTTGCAAAATCCTTTGCAGATACACTGGTACGATTGGTCTTTTCGAGCCCAATACTGCTTCTGATCTTTCCTAGACGTAACCTGCTCAAAATGTTGGCAGACAAAAGTAAAGCACGTATACAGAGTCGTACATTAATATAAGCCCAATAATGTCGTCCAAATGTGCATACCTCTTGCAAGAAGTCAGCGATGCCCTTCCTTGCAGGGCATCTGAAACCAACGGACTCAAAGAAATCAAGAACATCCTCACGGGGACCATGGTACACGACCTGCCCATCTGACAGAAGTATGATGTCATCAAACAGGTTGTATGTCTCTGGCGTAGGTTGCAGCAGCGACATGACCACAGTCCCGCCGAGAATGTGAATGGCCTGCCTGAGGGAACCTATGATCTGAAATGTCGTGGAGCTGTCGAGTCCTGTGGAGATCTCGTCCATGAACAGTGCCCTTGCTGGCCAACCAATATCTCACCTACAGGATGTAACAACAAATCTCTTGAAGCAAAATATAATGTGTGACCGAATATTTTAAGCAAATCCCAGCCTCCAAATCGGAGGGAATACACATGCATAACATTTTTCACTTGGGATACGTGCATATGCTTAGCACTTCTCCTGCGATTTTGGCTTTTTCTCCTTTGCGTCTATCTAAATGATAGATTACTGGTGTATCTATATTTCAAGACTCGGTGTAAAATCGTTAAGTTTGCTATATGCCAAGCACAAGGAGTCAAGTAATACCTATTGTAACACGTTTCCGTTGTCCTCCTGATATGCCCCTGAACATCTCATCCCCTACCATTGTGTCTGCACACATCTCTAGTCCTAGTATCTACAAAAAAGAGTGGTACAAGTTACAGCAAGTCAGCTTCAGGGCATGCAGTGATGCAATGCACAACCAATATAATCGCCGGGATTTATGTACCTTCAGTATGTACTCTGCAATCACATTGGCTTCTTTCCCAACCAGTGCTGCTGCCTGAAAGAGTCATTAGGAGTCATCTGAATTAGAAGGAATCATCGTAAATATATTGATTTATTTATGCTTTTAGTATTCAAACCTTCATGAATGTGTCAAGGTCGGCATCAGGCTTGATGTTGGCAGCTTTCTCTCGCCTAAGCAACTCACATAGCAGCTCTAAGTGACAAAAGAAAAAACAAATCAGTAGTATTGACAATCAGTCAGGGATTGTTTCGTTCTACAGGTACTATCAGCGCTTGTTACTGTGATTGCTTAACAGATATGTTACACGTACCATGGTAATATCCAACTCCTTGACACCACGCAGAGAAGGCAAGCGTCTCACGCACAGTCATCTCCCCAATATGAAGATCATGTTGGCTTATGTATGAAGCCATCCTCTGGGGCACAAAGTCATCCATCCGATGCCCATTATAAGTGACTGTTCCAGAAACCTGAAAAAAAGAACAGAGGGAGGATTTGAGGATGTGGTTGTTCTCCAATATCTACACTAAACAAAGATCCTAAGCTGATGAAGAAGAAATTTAAGTCAGAAAGCACGTGTCTTGTATCTCGAAATGTAGCAGAAGATAGTTGTTTTAGCTACTATCTTTTGTTATAGTTACTATATATATGTTTTCTAGATGACTATGGAAACTGAATCCAAAATTTCTTTCCTTAAGATCTTTGCCAAGCCTCCCAGACAAAGCGAGAAGCAATGTGGTTTTCCCTGATCCTGGTGGGCCTAGCAGTAGAGTCATTCTGCAGAGGAATAAGGGCATATTCAGAAATAGAAAGTAAAAAAAAAAAAAAAAAAGGGGAAAAGCACGTGACAGCCACAAACATAACAGTGAACTTATAAAATTCCACGATAGAGTAACTTATACCTCTGAGGCTTGATGATACCGCTGATACCATGGAGAATTGGGAAGGTCTGCTTCTTGCTTGGTAACATACGCAGATCATGCGCAGCTTCCTGATTAACAAATCAATGGAGTTGTACGTATGAAATGTTTGTGAATCTTAAAGCACCACTAGTTTATTTATTTCTTCCCGAAAGTAAAGCACCCTAGTTGGAGAAGTTATGTACAAAATTAAATTGGATTACTTATGCAAACAAATGTTACTATCTTTCTCACGGAGCACTACTACAATTGTAACTAATGCCAAGGAAAATGGACAATATCAGGGTTGTGTGCACTGAAGGGTCCGGGATATCTCAAGTGGCGAAGAATTTCTTGAGACGGCGGCCCAGAGTGGGCATCGTTAACATTAACTTTCCAAATTACACATTAATTAATCCAGCATTGGATCCAATCATACAAGGGTGCTGTTATGTGTTTGTAGATGCGGCAGTTGGCTATAGCATCAATTGATTCAGTCCACCAGCCTGCCTGATCCTCTGTTTGATGGGTTAATATGAACATGGATTGTGTCCTGTCCTTGATTGATGGGAAGGATCACAAAAAAAAAAAAAGGTCACAATATTTCAAGCGCCGTGCACAGGAAGTACCTGAAAAATGTTGGTGATTGAGTTCAGAACTGTGGGTAGGCCCCTCGTCCCAACGTGAACTTCAGTAGACGCCTTAAGATGCTCGAAACGGACCTCGATTGTTGGTAGAACAATCCCAACTCTGCAGAAAAGCGCAGAAATAAGAACACGTTCATCTGCGGTGTACTTTATCATGGAGCGCTGGTAGTCCCTGGGGTTTCACATATGACCATGTATGTGGTTCCTCGAAAAAACAGATCACCCTGAGTAAAAATACTACGGGAATGGGGTGATAGCCAGATAAAAGTTGCACTCGGAACCTCAAACCGAGAAATTCGATCTAACATGATCTCCTCAATGGTACTATCACAGTTAGTTATTGTCGGGGATTCAAGATATTTTATCCATGGGACATTTATAATCTTCATTTGGCCTATTATGCGCAGGAAACAAAGTAGCCGAAGGCCTGGCAGACTTTAAACCAAGCATCCAATTGACAGTCAGTGATGTTGTTTGCGACGGAGATATCTTTTATGTCCTAGGTCCCTAGTGGATCTAACAGTCAACATCAATCCCCCAAAAAGAAACCAAAACAATATAAGATTTTTCGTCACAACAATTACGATTGTTAATGGTGGACCCAATAAAAATATACACTAATGCACGAATTGAATAAGATCGTTTCCCATGTTAGGCTACTCTTTCATGTCTCGACAGTGTACGCAATCCCCTGTCACTTGTTAACCAAAGAAACACAGAAGACACCAAACATCCAACACCTGTCTATATATGACTCAATTACTTTCTAGTCCAAAATTACTAGAATTTCTTGACAAGGGGATCCTGATCCCAACGCTCCAACAACCTCCATGGCCACTGCCAGCCCTACGGATTATTGCAGAATGGAAGTGCAAAAAAAAAAAAAAAGGCAGCTTAATCGAAGGACAGCAGATTGAAATAGCAAGAACAGGGAGTCGAGCTCGATGGATGGATCAATGGGCTCGCATGTACATACCGGTCGATGCGGCCCTTGAGCTTGCGCAAGAAGCCCTCGTTGTCCTGTTCGACGAGTGCACGAGGCGGTCAAGCAGCGCGGCGCGCTCCCCCTGCGCAAGGCTCCGGACGTTGACAACCGCATTCTTCTTCGCACCGTCGTCTCCTTCTTCCATCTTGAGGATCGCCCACTGGGCACGGTGGGATGAGGGCAGCCTCTCTAGTGCTGCCCAGAGCAGAGCGTCGTCGTCGTCGTCGTCGCCGCCGCCGCCGCCGCTGCCCCGGTGCATTCCCTTCCGTATCTTCGCAGATTCCATCAGAGCGAGCCGCGCGGACTACTTCGGGGTGGTAGCTCTTATGTTCGTAGAGCTGGCAACGGTGGCAGAGGCGTTAATCGGCGTGGTTGCTATGATTTTAAGACCTTGACCACATCATCTCTCTCGCCGTGTCTGACACTCGGAAGATCGGTGCAAACAACTCGTCTCTTGTTCCAAGTTTGTGACTGGCATCTTTAAGAGGCCAGGTTGGCCTCGGAGAGCTGGCGAGACGGGGAAGTCTAACAAATGTGCCAGCAACCAAAGGAGGTGGAGAAGTTATTACACTAGAGGAGGCCAGAGATTGTGTCACGAGAAAACGTACTCCGTAAACAAATACGGCCAAGCAACAGTATAGAGCGTGGCCATCAAGGTTTGTAATTTCGTTTTGACCGGAAAAACCGGGCCGGACCGAGATGTCCGGTTACCGGAAAAACCGCGAAAACCGGTCGAAAACCGGATCAAAGTTCAAATGACAAAATTTGAATAAAAAACGTCGAATTTTCCGAAATACCGGACCGGTAAACCGGACCTGAATTTTGGTAAACCGGTTTAAGAGGAAAAATAGAAAAATGCAAAAAAATGAAAAGTTGCAAAAAATAAAACAAAAAATATGTAAAAAAAACTAGATGCAATTTGCAGCCCAATGGTGGAAACTAAACACGTAGATTCGATCGTTTGGCCTGTAGAAAAAATCGAGGAAGGTTGCTGGTTCATAAAAAAGTTTTTTTCTTTTTTTTCTTTCTTGTTCTACTCAAAAACTTTCGTGATTTTTTAGGCACATGAAACGATCGAATCTACGTAAATGGTTTTCACCGTTGGATTGCAAATCCGATCTAGTTTTTTTACGTATTTTTTGTTCAAAATTTTTCAAAATTTCAATTTTTTTTGAAATTTGAAATGGAAAACCGGACTACCGGTAAACCGGACCGGAACGGTTTTCCGGTTTTCGCGAAAACCGGTCCGGTTTACCGCGGTAATGCAAACCCTGGTCGCCATTGCGTTCACTGGATGGGAAGGCCATAGCGCCAACAGTAAAACGCATATCTGTCTAAACCAATAAAAAACCACTTAAATACAGACCTTTTACTCTGCCAGATGACACATGCATATAAATTCGTCTTTAATCTAAACCTCTCCTAACCTGCGAACCATCGGATTCTAAATCATGCCCACCCCCCTGCCCTTTGGGCATCACACTGCGTGACATGGAGATCCTTTTTTCCACCGGACGCTTGTTCTACACACCCGCATTACCCACATCGCTTGCATGCCCGTCAGTCAAGGTACCTTTCCTTTCTTACACCTCTCTTCAGTTTAGTTTTCAATCCCCACAAACACACAGCTTTCTTATTGACCATAGTTTGGGCAGCGTTCAGGTTGATCGATCGGGCGAATTCCAGTTTCGTCCTCGTCACGGTGTCTAGGGCTATCAACCAGAGAGCGGAAAGAGAGAGAGGAAGGAGACGGATGGCGTGGGCGATCTTGGCGAGTCAGCGAGCTGCTTCGCACCTAGCTGCGCCGGCACTCGGCGACTAGCTTCCCTTGTGAGATCTGGCTGCGGATCTTTAGCTTGAAGATTCACTTTGCTATATATGTTTTCACATGACACTACACTGCTGCGGATCTTTAGCTTGAAGATTCACTTTGCTATTTATGTTTTCACATGACACTACACTGGAATGGATGGAGTAACAATCAACTAAAGTAAAATCTTTAGCTTGAATTCAAAGGTCATCCATATCTCTCAAGGCTATTCTAATTCGTAGTTAACTTCAAACCTTGTTTGTTGCTATAGCTTCAAACCTTGTGGGTACCACTGGTGGGCGTCGTCGCGAGCTCACCTTGTGGCCATGGGGTGGGACGGGGAAGCCCCCCGCTGAGCTCAACCACCGGTGTGTGACACCCCTGTGTCATTGCAACTAAATTTATGAAGCCATCTTCAAACTAAACCAAAGTGATTCAAACCAAGTTTGAATTTCAAAATAATTGTTCAAATAAATGTCAAATCGATGCTTCTGAAGCAAGTCAAAATTTTCAATAACAACTTTGCCCAACCAAAAATTCTATGGATAGAATATCTGAAATAAGAATGTTGGAGAATTCTTCAGAATTTTTGGAAACTTTTTGGGTGCTCAAATAAATGCCTAATGCTTAAAAAGTACCCAAATTTGACCAGATGCAGTGTGACATTCTTCCAGAATCAAGATGTGCATGTTACACCATCGTGTTTATCCTCCTTCAATCTATCCTTCTGCCAATTTTCGTCATTTTAGGAGCTTGTTTACTAATTTATTTAGTGCACACAAATTTGGGGAAAATCACGGTTTGAATAAATCCGGGAAAAAGAAAAGATGCTATGGGCCCACTTGTCATCCCCGTCCCTCCAACTGAGCGTATCTGAGCTTTACCGCCACGTGGACGGCGGTGTACGGCCGCGCCGGGCGTCCCCGGCCCCGCTCCGACCGGCGCCCCCTCCTCTTAAACCGCCCCGGTTTTCCCTTTTCGGTCGCCGCACCAAAGGCCACAGCACCCGGATCCCGTGCGACAACGCCGGATCCCGTGCGGCTGCGTGTGTAGCACAGAGTGTGCCCTCAATTCTGAGTGGCTGGATCTTTTGTGGCAGATCCCAGATCCGGTGCAGCCCAATCTGTGTGCCCCGTGTGCAGCCTAGATCTGATTGGTCCGCCCAATATTAAATCTTTTCCCGATTTCCTTAATTGCCAGAAATTACCAAAAATTGTGAAATATATAGAAAAATAAATACACATCAGAAAAATGCAAATATACTTTTTTTTGACTCCTGGTGTTTAGATATATCCAACAAAATTGTCAAATCGAATTAGATCATTTATGTCTTTTCTGTAAAAGTTCATAAATAGTAAATATTGTATAAATCACTATAAATAATCTAGATTGCAATAAATCTTGAAATTTCACTGTAAATTACTTCCAGTGGTGTTCTTTACCAGAAAAATGTCACTGGACATAAACTAAATTCCAAAATTAATTATTCAAATTAAAAAACTTAATTTAATTTACGTAATTAACTTAATCAAGAGTCACTGAAGGAAATACTTCAGACAGAAGAAAGTAACTAAGTTTTGCACTTACAGTGTAAATGACTATCCAGTTAAGTAATTAAATTATGTTGCATCATATTATTGTATCTGACATGCATTATTTCCTTGTCATGACGTGTAGTGACGAGGAGACTCTGGAGCCCGTGAACTTCCAGCTGCCGGAGCAGGCGCAGGAAGAGCAGCAGACTTACCCCACCACTGACTTTGCTAGTGCCGTCCTTGAGCCAGGCAAGCCCGGTGCATTTTGACCTATGTTTTCGTTTTTCTTTTATCACTATGATTGAGATCTAGTTATGCTTGTGCATTAGGTTTATAGGAGTTGATCGGAACCATAGACTTGCACTAGGTTTACCTTTCCTGATTATCCTTGTTAATCTCTGATTAGAGATAGCTGGGTCTTTTGTCGGTCGTTAGTGCTGCTAGGCGTAGTTGATAGCGATCGGTAGAAGTCGAGTGGTAAGTCGCACTCGCGAGATAGGATCATGACACTCTGGCTTAAACTAGAAGAATTATAAGCTTGTTGGAGACTGGACGGAGGTTGTTTGTATAGGAGGGTTTGAGGAGGTTGGGCCTCCACGGTGGTAGCCCTGTCTGTGTCGGTTAAGGACCGTTCGTTGTTGGTCTCGTTGATTAAGTTTGAACGTACTGATTCACATGCTGGTGTTTATGAGCCCAGTAAACCGACGTAGCCTGTTCGTCCTGGATGTCTGGCGGTAGCCTACACTTTCTATCATGGTACAGAGTTGGGAGAGAACGGATCACCTCCCGAACGGGGCGTACGTCTGGGACGGGGACCGTGTTGGTAGGACCCATTCTCGGGAGGAGTTAGATCCGGTCAGCTCTTGTGGTGTAAAGGTGAAAGGTTGCCTTATGTGGTCTGTTCGCGGGCACATATGTCGTGTGGTCAGGTTTCTCCTGCAGGATGTATATCGATGCCGCCGCTCTCGGAAATGAGCACCCACTTGTTCATTGAGTCACATCATAGTGTGGTTATAGATGATGATGATATGATGATGTATATTACTGCTTGTCTATTTACAGTACTACTTGCCTATTTTTACTTGCTTGTTCTAGTTCTTAGCTGCTGTTGGCGGTTCTTATGCGATAAAATTAAATACATTAATTCCGCAAGCGCACGGATCACCATTGTAGCATTTCACCTTGGAGTATTCTAGGGTTATCGTATTTATATTTCCGCAGGGAAGCAGAGCGAAAGGGAGCTGAATAGTAGCAATGCATTGGACAATTTGAAGAAAGAATAATGTATCAAACTATACTTGAGACGGGAAGCATGATATATATGGGTGGCACACACATCCTCAAATGCAAGGTAAATAAAAGAAAACTATAGTATACATTTGGGAGAGCAACGAGATAGAGTTAAGGCTACCTGTATGTTTATCTATTATTTACTTTTCCTAGTAGTCAAGTCTACAAAGATTATCTACTCTAGCTAAGTTCATACACATACAAGTCATGTCGTTTCGGGGCACACACGTGCTAGGCCAACCGATGATGCTAGTTCAAACCTAGGGAATCGTATGCTATAATTAAGACCCTGCTGAGTCCAACCCGGACGTGGTGGATTACAGAGACCGGTGCAGCTGTCACATACACTCGCGGCTACCATCCTCCGTGGGGCTGGGTGCCAAACGTGCATAGGCCAAGCACTAAGCGCCACGCTTACAACCCGCCTAGAGGAACTACTCTTGATCAACAGAGCAGTCCTATCTAAGAATGAACAAGCACAGATTTCACACGACGTCATCTCCGACGAAGGCACTCTCTCGTACTTGCTATTCCAACAATCACGAATCCCACAACAAGACTTCTACGAGCACTTACTTAACAGAATAAATAAACTAAATAGAAAAGAATTACTAAAAGAAATAGATAAAGATAAAACTAATTATATATTGAATAAAATAATATCTTTAAAGAGTAAGGATACAAAGAACTATACCGAACTCCGAGAAGACTCCGGAAGCCCGAGAGAGCTCTCACTCTACTCTACTCTACTCTAACTCCCAAAGCTACTACTCAACTAAACTAATGAACACTTGGATGAAGTGTGATGGTGCGAGTTGCTTCGGAGGCCGAGGGGTCCATTTTATAGCTTGCCAAGGCGGTGGAGGCACGTCTGCCGACTTTGGAGAGGCGGCGCCACCAAAGCCGGCCGGCCGGCCTAGGGGGGTGGCCGGCCGGCCGTCCCCTGTGGAGGTTGGCCACCGCCTTCTGCCTCAACGCTCCTGATGCACTCCTGAAGGCGGTCTGAAAGTCGGCTTCTTCGTGGGGGCGGCAGAATTGAAGTGAGGGCCAAGTAAAGGCCCAAATAGCCCACCTTCTAGAATGTCGGTGGAATTCTGCTGGGCTGGCCTTTGATTATGCGTGGTTGATTAGTTTCCAGCCCACTGGAGGGAGTCTGGGGCCTGCGGCCACCAGGTGGGGCCGGCCGGCCCTGGCTGGGCCCATTTTCCTCCATTATTCACTCCTGCATCAAAATATTCACCAAAACTTGTGGAGTAGCATTAATCCTATCTACTATGCACAAAATCTTGGTGTTATGTATTTATTTACCGGTAGGGTGGCGGTCAAATCATGGTTTAACGACCGCCAACAACCTCCCCAAGCTTAAACTTTGCTCGTCCCGAGCAAACTCAACTCAGGGTACCGGCGGATCAGGAGTTACAAAGAAGCGCCCCATGGGTAATAAAGATGCAACAACATACTCCCTAAACAGTGGTAAGTTTACGAGAGCACAAAATATTCATGAGTGTTGCATAAATCGTGGGGCTTATATGTTACACCTTGTCATGTAGCATTGAAAGATGGAATGCACTTTTGGACAAGTGAACAATTCTAGCAGGTATGCATCCAGAGTTTTTATGTGCTGCAAGGTAAGGTGTAAAAATTCTCCTTCGTTTTGGTAGGCACTTCTCTTACCTACTAATGTGAGTCTTATTCCTACAAGCTTCACTCATCCTACCTTCTACCAAATGAGGCTTTGTATGTGGAGCTTGGTAAGGAATGCACAAATGTCATGTATATATTGTAAGGCTAAAGAATGAGTCTCAATCAACATAGCAACTCCATTTATTTTGGTCATAAGAATTGATGTGATGGAGGGGGAGAAAATGAACTCACACTTGTGGAAGGGGGTTTTGAAAACTTTGGTCCTTTATTTTGCTCAAGATGTTTATGATAAGAACCATATAGCCATTGATTTTTGTCATGCAACCATGGAGGTTTTTTTTTTTACTCCATGGTGCAAGGGCTATAACTTTTGCATGGTTCAAAGAAACATTTTGAAATATTCTTGAGCTTTTTGGATGGACCAAAAGTTTTGCAAACTTTTGAAAAATGTTTGGTTGATTTATCCAAACATTCCCCTTTTTATTTGGTGGAAAGAAATTTTCGAAAACACACGCGAAGGAATTATGACCAAAATTAGGAGTGCTTAGTTTCAAGAGCACATCAAACCTTAACAAAACTCAATACATAAACAGATGGCTATGAGTGGGGCTGTTTCGAATATTATGATATGGCTCTGGTAGGTAAATAAATCCTCACACTAAGAGAAGTGCGTCAAAACAGAAGGGTTTTAGGTACTTGCAGCAATTCAAGAAAAACATCTCTGGATGAAACCATACTAAGAAATTGCAACAAGTCCTAGTCATGCCATATCACAATCCACAATGCTCATACTTGGTGTAACAAATGCAACCCACGGAAATAAGTAAGACTCATGATGTGATCATGCTCAAATAAAATAACACATATGTCAGGAGTAGAGGTTGCATCTATGCGACACATGGGAAGCTAATTTGTAACTCGATCACCATTTCCTTTAAGTGTAGCATAACACCAAGATTCTAGCATTTATTCGAAACAGGGAGTTTATTTATTTATTAAGAAAGTTAGGAATACTTACCTGGGGGTCCTCCCCAAGCTTGAGTCTTTGGAAGACTCGAGCTAGTGTTGAACTCCTTCTTACCTGAGTGCCCTCCCCAAGCTTGAGTCTTTGCAAGACTTAAGTTTGATTCAGGCTCTTCCTCCTCCTTCTTGACCTGCAAAAAAGAGTGAGGATGATACAAGTGGCTAGCCCCTAATGAGCATCGCCGGGAATCCTATTATTTTTTGTTGTTTTTAATTTTTTTCACATTTTTATTTTGTTTTTATAGTTTATAAAAAAAAAACAAGTGCTAGGCCTAGCTAGGACAACGATTGGGATGGCCTCCCCAATCGGAGGGCTCTCATTTTTTACGTCTTGAGCTAGACGTTCTCCATATCTTCAATTTGTTTGGACCTCGCTCGCTGGAGAATTTGGCGAGGTGGAGGTTCCTTCTTTCTTCCGCCACACTTTGGTTGTCTTCTTTGAACTTGTGGCGGCGACCTTTTCTTTGTTAGGCGCCTTTGTTGTACTCTCATCGGTCGATACCGTAGCTGCCTTCTTCTTTCTTGATCGCCTTGCCCTCCTCTTCTTAGGCGATTGTGACTCGCCTACTCCTTCTTGTGGTGGAGGAGCAAGAGGGGCTTGAGGTGTGTTTGGCGGCTGAGGCATCCTCCTTGGAGTCCTCCAATATTTTGCTAGCCTTCTTACATTCTCTCTTTCAGATAGTCTCTCATGTATGCAATGAGCTTGTCTGGCTGTGGCATGGGTGGAGTAATCTCAATCTTCTCCACTCTCCTTGGGTCCTTTCCATATATGACCCTCACTTGCTTGCATTGTTCAACCTTAGGCTTGAAGCTGAACGTCTCTTCCCTGCCATTGAAGTCCAAGTGAATTTCTCCTGCCCCTACGTCGATGTTGGCGTTGGTGGTGCTCAAGAACGGCCTCCCTAGGATGAGAGGGGTCTTGACATCCACTTCCATGTCAAGCACAACGAAATCGACGGGGACGAAGAAGTTTCTGATCTGTACAGGGACGTCTTCGGCAATACCCGCAGGATGGCGAACCGATTGATCCGCAAGTTGCAAGCACATGGCCGTTGGTGATAACGGGCGGTTTAGCCTGTCGTACACTGTCTTGGGCATGACGCTCACACTTGCTCCTAAATCGCAGAGCGCCTGTGAAAAGTGCTGGCTGCCGATAGAACATGGGATGGTTGGACACCCCGGATCCTTCTTCTTTTCCGGAAGAATGTTCAAAATGGCCGCGCTGCACTCTTCTGTAAGCTTCACTACCTCCATTGCTGGAATGGGGCGCTTGTTGTTGAGGATGTCCCGGAAATACCTAGTGTAAGTAGGTACCTGCATGGCATCAAGCAGCGGAATATGCACATATATATGCCGGATGGCCTCAACAAATTTATCAAAGCGCTCATCCACGGTGAGCTTCTTTCTGCGGTCGGGGTAAGGCAAGCCTGTAGTGTCAAAATACTCATGAGGTGCTGCCTTAGGTGGAGCTTGCTCGACGGGAGGATCTGTCGTTGGTTCCTCCTCGGAGCTCTCCTTCTCGGCATCTTCCGTTTCAGGGACCTTCTTTTCTGGAACCTTTTTGCTGGCCTTCTCCTTGGGGGCTGCGTTTGGTGTCTTCCTCTCTGCACCCTTGGGGTATGGTGGGTCCACAGTACCTCTTCCGCCCCTGGTGGTGATAGCACTAACATTCTCCTTCGTACGAGGAGCCTGCACAGCTGAAGCTATTTGCGCAATTTGCGTTTCTAGCATTTTGTTGTGGCTTAGCTGATTTTGCAGAGCAGTGCTGAACGACTCTAGCTTGGCATCTATGCTCTCTAAAGCCTTGTCGGTAGTAAGAAACTTCTTACTAATGCTGTCATTGATCTTGACCTGGCCGAGAACTAGATCCTTGATAGAGGGCTCAAAACGGGAAAGATTACCATTGTTACCTCCCTGATTTTTGTTGAAGGAGAGGTCGGGCCTGGAGTTCCAGCCGTAGTTGTTCTGGGAGCGGTACCCATTGCCATTGTTGAGGAAATTGCATTCCTCTCTCACACTGAGGCAATTGATGCCCATATGCCCAACGTTGCCGCGTTCCTCACAGGTCATGTGGGAGTCCGCAACTTGCAGGTCCTGTGGAGATTCCACCTTGCGGAGGAGCTGATCAAGCTTGATGGCAAGCATGTCCATCGTCTCCACTTGGTGTACTCCACGGGTCTTGGTGCTCGCCGTTTGGCGTTCACCATGAGTCTGGTTGGCCGCCACCTTCTCTATCAACTTCTTAGCGTTTTTCACGCTAGAGAGAAGAAGGAGCCGCCTGCTGCGGCGTCGAGGTGCTCTCGAGCGGACGGCCTCAAACCGTGGTAGAAACTCTGTATGAGGAGCCATTCCTCCATGCCATGGTGTGGGCACGAGAGAACGTACTCCTGCATCCTGTCCCAGGCTTCCGCGGTCGACTAGTCTGCGAGCTGTTGGAAGCCCGATATCTTGTTCCGCAGGGCAGTTGTCTTGCCCGGCGGGAAGAACTTGGCGAGAAAGACATTGGAGCATGCCGTCCACGTGTCGAGGGACTCTTGGTTCGCGTAGAACCACTAGAGAGCCTTCCCCAACAGAGAAAATGGAAGAGCTGCAGTCGGATGGCGTCCTGAGGTGCATCCTTCATGGCAAAAGTGTTGCACGTCATCAGGAACCTCTGGAGGTGAGCATTTGCATCCTCCGACGGCTTCCCACAGAAAGGACTAGCCAAGATCATATTGATCAAGGCTGGCTTGAGCACGTAGTCCTTGTTGTTGATGCGCGGGTTGGGTCCCACGCGGATGTTCTCCGTAGTTGGCGCGGAGAAGTCATTGATCGTCTTCTCGATCGGATCACCCTTATTGTTGTTTGCTGATGAAGACTGAGGGCGATCGACAATCGTCGGAAGGGATCCTTCAAGAGCCAGAACTTTCGATCGAGCGTGGGTGGGATGAGGGGTAAGCCTGGCCCTCACCCTTCTCAAGAACTATTCCGGATCTGGGTGGAAATTTTCTGGTAGGTCGAAACCAGTCATGCACAGTCCTGTTTCAAAATTACACAACAAAGAAGGACAGGACAAGGGTAAGCCCGCAAAAGTAAGTGATAATTACTCTTCTCACAAACTTCAATGCATTTATTCAGTTTCCTAGCTGCTACTTCCCCGGCAACGGCGTCAGAAATGCTTGTTGGCGGTTCTTATGCGATAAAATTAAATTCATTAATTCCGCAAGCGCACGGATCACCATTGTAGCATTTCACCTTGGAGTATTCCAGGGTTATCGTATTTATATTTCCGCAGGGAAGCAGAGCGAAAGGGAGCTGAATAGTAGCAATGCATTGGACAATTTGGAGAAAGAATAATGTATCAAACTATACTTGAGACGGGGGTAAGATAAGCATGATATATATGGGTGGCACACACATCCTCAAATCCAAGGTAAATAAAAGAAAACTGTAGTATACATTTGGGAGAGCAACGAGATAGAGTTAAGGCTACCTGTATGTTTATCTATTATTTACTTTTCCTAGTAGTCAAGTCTACAAAGATTATCTACTCTAGCTAAGTTCATACACATACAAGTCATGTCGTTTCGGGGCACACACGTGCTAGGCCAACCGATGATGCTAGTTCAAACCTAGGGAATCGTATGCTATAATTAAGACCCTGCTGAGTCCAACCCGGACGTGGTGGATTACAGAGACCGGTGCAGCTGTCACATACACTCGCGGCTACCATCCTCCGTGGGGCTGGGTGCCAAACGTGCATAGGCCAAGATCTAAGCGCCACGCTTACAACCCGCCTAGAGGAACTACTCTTGATCAACGGAGCAGTCCTATCTAAGAATGAACAAGCACAGATTTCACACGACGTCATCTCCGACGAAGGCACTCTCTCGTACTTGCTATTCCAACAATCACGAATCCCACAACAAGACTTCTACGAGCACTTACTTAACAGAATAAATAAACTAAATAGAAAAGAATTACTAAAAGAAATAGATAAAGATAAAACTAATTATATATTGAATAAAATAATATCTCTAAAGAGTAAGGATACAAAGAACTATACCGAACTCCGAGAAGACTCCGGAAGCCCGAGAGAGCTCTCACTCTACTCTACTCTACTCTAACTCCCAAAGCTACTACTCAACTAAACTAATGAACACTTGGATGAAGTGTGATGGTGCGAGTTGCTTCGGAGGCCGAGGGGTCCATTTTATAGCTTGCCAAGGCGGTGGAGGCACGTCTGCCGACTTTGGAGAGGCGGCGCCGCCAAAGCCGGCCGGCCGGCCTAGGGGGGTGGCCGGCCGGCCGTCCCCTGTGGCGGTTGGCCACCGCCTTCTGCCTCAACGCTCCTGATGCACTCCTGAAGGCGGTCTGAAGGTCGGCTACTTCGTGGGGGCGGCAGAATTGAAGTGAGGGCCAAGTAAAGGCCCAAATAGCCCACCTTCTAGAATGTCGGTGGAATTCTGCTGGGCTGGCCTTTGATTATGCGTGGTTGATTAGTTTCCAGCCCACTGGAGGGAGTCTGGGGCCTGCGGCCACTAGGTGGGGCCGGCCGGCCAGGGAATTTCCCTGGCTGGGCCCACTTTCCTCCATTATTCACTCCTGCATCCAAATATTCACCAAAATCTGTGGAGTAGCATTATTCCTATCTACTATGCACAAAATCTTGGTGTTATGTATTTATTTACCGGTAGGGTGGCGGTCAAATCATGGTTTAACGACCGCCAACAGCTGCACACATGATTCTTGGTTAAAACTAAACTGGAGTTAAAACTTGAAGGTAAGGACTCAGTACTTAGTGTTGTTTTTGGCAAATTAAGTCAGCCTGCCTCTTGTAGCCTTTGCATGCTAGGAGTCGGCTGTAGACGGCCATGTTGACGGGTAAGTTTGCTGAGTATTAGTTGCTCAGGGTTTGACTCTTTGATGTTTTGTGCAGGTAGTACCTTCATCCCTGACTCTACTAGGATGGACAGCCTCCTGAGGGTTGGACCGTCCACTGGGAGCCTATGAGTTCGCATCATCGGGCTTGTGATGGGGATTCGTGTATCGTGAGCGCGTAGTTGCTTTGTGTATCATGTATCGGGACTTGGTATTTGCATCGTGTTAGACGTTCTGCTGTGCGACTTGATGTTTTAATTCGGACTTAATGTAATAACTTAAAGACTTAATTGTGCTATTTATGTGACGTACTATCTGTGTCCGTTCACCGGCATTTCTGACTCGATCCTGTGAAAAGCGATAACGCTTCACGGTGGTAGAGAGCGGAAGGAGCCAGAGTTGAAGACGAATAAGGGTATGGGAAACTGATATGAAAGTGGCTCATTCTAAAGGGAAACAGCGTGTTGAGTGGCTCTTTCTGAGAGGCTCGTGAACTTAATGGCAAATGTTGTGAGGCACACTTATTTGAGGGCTAATTCTGAGAAAAATCTCCGGACGGATCCATACAACTCCATGGTTGCACAGTTCAACGTGATTCATTGAGGATAAGTTGTACGTGAAGAGGTTACAATTTTTTTTTGCAGAGATTAACAAATATGGAGCCAATTAGTCCTGTCTAAAGAAATGTCCTAATTAAGTGATAATAGATGAAAACTGTTGCTGATTTATGGAAAGAAAAGGCCGTAACCATCAATCAAAACTGCACTGAAGTTTCAACGGTGAGTAATTTCTAGCTTCTTGAGGCGTGGTGATATATTATTCTCCACTTGCCGGAAAAGGAAATACGCTTTTGGAGTTGAGCGCTGAGCAGGAAGAAGGTAGACAGGCTTTCTTGTGAAGTCAGCATTGGTACGAGATTTCCTTGTGCGCCAACTGACAGTTTCTAAGAACGGAGCACTTCATCTGGCGTGCATATGGCATTTTAGTTGGTTTGCGCGTGCAGAAAAGTAGTCGCATGCAGGTAAAGTTGGCAACCTCTAAGGCTACACTTCACATGAAAATAGTATAAAACTCACTAGTATTCATTGTCGATGATTTAGTTGAAAAATAAAAAGAGATATAGTGCTACACCACAAAATGTTCCTTAAATTTAACCGATGCATATGTTCCAACTCTGCTCGTCGTCAGTGCTGGTGAAACGTCCAGAGTATAAAGTATTTACCATGGATGACATAAACGGTTCTGGTTAGCATCCCACTTCCGTTGTACAAGGAGCAAACTGACCATGTGCCATGTGAATCATTCTTGTTGGCATCTCACTTCTGATCGCTGCTCCGTTCTAGAACGTGCTAGGCGAAAATAGAAATAGGGTTATCTCTTGAGTCTGGCCCTTCCCATGATCTGTCCAGCAAATGTTCGTTTTCTTTCCGCAGAAGGGCTGTGCAGCTTCTTTTGGAATGAGTGAAGAGTGTTGCCATGGAACGAAGGCAAATGAGACCTTCATTTCGCCCAGGCAAGCAAACTAAGGTTTGAGCAGAAACATTGATGAGGCAAAGTTGGCTAAACAGCGATTCCGTTCACGCGCAAGGAAGTCGCCCAGGTTTAATTTGATGTCGCCCAAAATGATAGGCTTTCCTCGATCTCTTGGCTAGACTACACGTCTTCTTGCGCCGCTTGCTCAACCGTGCCTTACCTTTCTCAATGAAACGAGACCATTAATTAATTAGGGCCTAACCTCGTTCCATCAAATGATGGGGGAAAAAAACAAAAAGTGCCATGCCTAATGCTGTGAGTCGTCCAATGCAAAGCGGGTCTTTCATCCAAAACTGAAAGGTGGGACCCCCAAAGCATAATGGTCGCGTTTGCCGATCTTCTCATATATATAGAGCCATAGAGGCAATATGGTGCGTTTGTAGATGCAGAGCCACAAAATAAGCAAACGATGGTTCTCGCCCAGATGTTGGCGCTGTTCATCGATGAGATCCCTCAGGAGTTCCTGTTTCTCCTGTTCTTCGTTTTGTTCCTAGCCCTCGTGCGTGTCGCCCAGAAGAAGAGTGAAAAGACAGCCATATCCACAAGTGAGAATGAGACCAGTCAGCTACTTCCATCACCACCGCGGCTGCCGGTGATCGGCCACCTTCATCTTGTCAGCCTCCTTCCACATGTATCGCTCCGTGACCTCGCCGGCAGGTACGGCCGCGACGGCCTCATGGTCGTCGACCTGGGTGCCGTCCGCACCCTCGTCGTCTCCTCCCCGTGTGCCGCCAAGGCCGTGCTGCGCACACACGACCACCTCCTCGCCTCGCGCCCCCCATCAACCGTCGCTCACATGCTCCTCAAAGGCACCCTCGACGTCGCGTTCTGCATCTACGGCGACAACTGGCGCCAGGCCAGGAAGCTACTGACTACTCATTTGCTGACGGTCAACAAGGTTCGCTTGCAGCGCCATGGTCGAGAGGAGTTGGTGCGCCTCACCATGGCCAGGATCGGTGAGGCGGCCGCGGCAGGCAATGCCCTGGACATGAGCGATGTTCTCTACACTTTCACCAGCGAGCTTGTGTGTCGTGCCATATCAAGAAAGTTCCTCAAGATGGAAGGCCGGAGCAAGCTCATCAAGGAGCTGCTAAATGCGACAGCGTCCCTCATCGGTGGCATCAATCTTGAGGACTTTTTCCCTCGGTTACTCCAAGTGGACTTGTTTAGGAGGGCCGTTCGCTCAAAGGCTGACAAGCTGAGGAAGCGGTGGGATGACTTCCTTGACAGCGTGATTGATGACCAGCAGCACCTGGAGGAGCCAGGTTTTCTAGAGATTCTTCTTTCTCTTCACCAGCAAGACGGCCTCACGAAGGATCAGATCAAGGCCCTCCTCATCGTAAGTTACATGCCTGCCAATCCATTCCCATGAAAGAATTATTTCTTTAGCTCACTATTTCCTAATTGCTCCCTAACATGACGCATCGCCATTTAAATTTTTTACTATGGTTTGTATTATCTGTCCGCACTCGTCTCTTTGGTGTTTTGCCGGGTAGAAACAGTGTGGAAGTGTTAAGCTGACTTGTATGTACTGTGAAACTGTGATACAAAAAAAAAAAGTTTCCAACAATTGCATTGAATTAGTACCCATCATAAGTGTATATGTAGTAGTAGTTGCAACAAAAATAGCCAGAAAAATTGTTATACACCAAGGAAAAAAGCAATTAGTCCCCGTTAGTCAGAGAATTGTTACTTGATTGTGAACAGATTTTTTTTTTTTGGAAGGGAAAACGCCCAAAGGGCTTTTTATTCAAATACATGATAAGTTACAGAGTTTGGCCCAACTAGGCCAGGAATTAAGTACATCTTTGGCTGGACATTCATTACCATGATGATAATTAGAACAGCTCACAATTGGGACACATACAGTTCCTGAAATTGCACTTTTAGCCAAAGCATCAGCTATGTAATTCTCTTCCCTAATAGAAATCTTGAGATTTAAGTCTATATCTTTCTTGATTTGTCTCAACCTCCAGTCAGGATATAAATCTTGAGAGCTCCTCATGATCAGAGCTAAGTTATGACATGAAGCCACAATCCTGAAGCTTAAGTAGATTGATAATGTGAGTCCCAAGAAGCTGTCCAGGATTTAGATCCATAGCTTTTTGCATGCCAGAAGGATTGTTTTGGAAAATACTTACCTTTTAGCACTTTTAGCCACAAAGCTTCAGGATTTGTAAGCATTCTCCATCCCAGGCCTGTAATCAAAGCTATGTTTAAAGTAGGGAGGTCCCCAAATCCTAAACTTCTAGCTCCCTATGGAATGCAGAATTTTTTCCAAGCTGAAAGATAAAAAAGGTTTTTTATTATTCTCAATATTATTGCCCTTCCACCAGAAATCTCTTATGATGTTAGTGAGCTGCTTGGTGAAGGTTTTAGGAAATAAAACATGAGACATATAAGATTTGATTAGAGTGGAACGCCCTGCATGAGAGACATGATTAGCTTTCCATTCATTTGAATTTGGATTTAAATTTGTTCTTCAGGAAAGCATACACCTTGGTTGTAGGTATATATATGAGCAGTAAAGAGAGGGTGACCAAGGTGTGTAGCATTGTGGTTGTAACCTAAGTTTATTTATGCGCGTGCAGGATGCGTTCTTTGGTGGTACGGACACATCCTATTTGGTCCTGCAGTTTATCATGATCGAGCTTACAAGGAACCCGTCTGTGATGTCCAAGCTTCAGGACGAGCTCAGGAGCAAGATCCCGAACGAACAAGAAATCGTAACTGAGCAAGATCTCAGCGGCATGCTCTACCTCAAGGCAGTTGTCAAGGAAACCCTTCGACTTCACCCTCCGGCACCACTTCTTGCTCCCCACCTGTCCATGGCTAGTCTCCACATACATGGATACAGGATTCCTGCTGAAATGCCAGTCTTGATAAATGCTTGGGCCTTAGGGAGGGATACGACTCTATGGGAAGATGCAGATGACTTCAAGCCCGAGAGGTTTATCGGCATGGGCTCTGGGGCAAGTTTGAGCTTCGAGGGTCATGACTTTCAGTTTTTACCCTTTGGCGCCGGACGACGGATGTGCCCAGGAATGAACTTCGCTGTCTCCACTGTTGAGATTCTGACTGCCAACCTTGTGCGCAGTTTCAACTGGGAGATTCCTAATGCCATGGGGAATACCATTGACATGACAGAGGAATTTCGTCTGACGGTGCATCTCAAGGAAAAGCTCTTCCTTGTTCCCAGTACATATGGTGAACACAGCAGTATTTAGGCATGCATCACACCGTCGATGGGGTCACTTGTGGGGTGTCTATGTGCTCTGTTCGAGCATGCTGCTGCTTCTGTTCTACCAGAGCCTTCTGGCCATATGCGTGTAGTCGCGTAAATTAGGTTGTGGGAACTGCAATTTCTACATCATTACATATGCACGTTTTTTTTTAACTTGTCTCTGGTGTGATCTTTTGTATGACTATCATTCCTGGTACTGGTCTGGTTCCAATATTTTGTTTCTAGGATGCTGTTGACGGTAAAATGTGTGTTCTACCGCCCGCACACGCGGCCTGGGAGATTTGCTTCACTCCGTTCAGGACCAAAACTTGGAACGCGGTGAATTCCGGAGCGTGCCAGTCGATTTTCCCTGCAAATCGACAAAGACAAGAAAAAAGCGTGTAAAATTCCCGGACTATCGGCCCCGGACAGGCCGATGCGTAACCGCAGCCGATATCAGTGAATAAAGATGATAGAAGAAAAACTCGGCTGACGGCTATAAACGAATCGACATGTCGCAACATTAAATACTCGCGTGATAGCTAAAAAAGCAAGGCATGTATCAGAATCGGCAATCGGCAAAGCATGCGATTGGCAAAATCTATCGGCAAGTAGCACAGTAAGGTAAATCGACAATCGACAAAAGGGGTTCAGGCCTATACTTGAACAGGAGCAATAAGATATTTAAAGGCATGCAAGCATAAATCTGAACGTGGTAAACAATCGGCTAAACACCCCGAAAGAACGATTAAACCAGTAGCCACTAATTATACCCGTAATCTGACAATCGCTTCACCGAGGACACGTCAACTAAGTGAAGTAGAACAGGACACGTCAAACTGCTCTACACGATCGGCAGATACGAGTATAATCGGCAACTACCGGTCCCAGGTACTCAGTAAACTAGATCTAACCCTTAGCAACTGTTTCGCCGAGGACACGTCAACTAAGCGAAGCAGACAGGACAAGTCAAACTGCCTACCCAATCACCAAGAACAGATCTAATCGACAAAATACCTTAACCGTGACTCGAGTAACCAGATCAAACAGAAATCGACATCAGCAATCGGCAACAAGGTCGCGGCGAGGACAAGTCAACTAACCGTGACAAAGAATTGGACCAGGTCTTAAACAATTCCATGCAGTCGACGCGTAATGTAAACCCTAGATTGATCTAGATTACCGGATAACTAGCAGCCACATCAGTCTTAATCATGGACAAGTCGACATAACTAGATCGATGCGCTTACCTGACGAGATCCAGTCGAGCCGGAGCCCCGATGGACGCCGGTGACGAAAAAACCCGTCGAGAAATTGTGGCGATGCGCCGAAGAGTTGATTGTATTGGTTGTTTTTACAAGTTGCCGTGACCCTTTATATTTATAGGGCTGTACGGACTTCGCGTACAAGCAAAAGTCCCCAAGCTAAACCGCCTACGTACAGAGATATTATGCTAATTCTAAACAAGTCGACTTCCTAAACAGAATTAATCTTTCTTTATTCGTCCAGACTTGATTAGCTTCCGCACGTGCACGTCACAGCTTCGTATATGCCCTGGAGTCTTGACCAATAGAAATAATATAATAATCCGGCCACCTTGCTAATCATGCTATAAAATAATAGAAGCCTTCTAATCATACGTGACCTTTCCAAGCTGGTCCATGTGCCTTCGTGCCTTGATTTTATTGCGGCCACGATGCTAATCTTCACGTGAACAAACTATTTCTTTCCATAATCCCGTATATGAGTTTCCTTGGGCAGCGCCTCTCTGCCTTGCACATGTCTTACATCAGCCCAAAATCTGGTGTCAAAATCTGGTGTCAACACATGCCCCCCCAAGCCGGGGTATGGAATTTCTCTCCATGCGCCGGATTGTTCTTCTTTCATCCTGCATCTTTGAACTCCAATATAATATAAAGAAGCAAGCCACTTTACCTCCCCTGCTCAAATATCTTGGGTTTTTGATAAATTTTAAAATGAAAACAAAACTTTGCTCCTCAAATGATTCTCTCAAATCACTCAATGTGTATAAATCCTCACCACAATATCAACTTGTCCCTCTCTCCCTATTTTCTAACAAGGTTTTTTTTTTTTTTCTGTGGAGCTCAAGGTAAGGGATAAACTGACGCATACATGCAACACATATTTTGCTAAGTTAAAAGACCGGACCCACAGAGAAAACTTGTCATACAATCTGATCAAGATGTGCATGTGTATGGATAATATGGTGGAATAATGGTGGAATGATGGTGAAGAGGAATTGTACTCCTTCAAAAGACTCTCCCTTTGAAATACCCGTGTACAACCATTTTTTTCTTTTTTTTTCTTTCTTTTTTTTTTTTTGCTCTACTTCATGGTAGGCACTTTTTTTTTATTTTTTTTTTATTTTGCAATAGCTGTACACGGTTGCACAAATAATAGAGAGAGAGTTTTAATAACTGGGAGTATTTTCTGGTGGATGGATGGAAAATATTCATGGTGCTAACTCCCAGTGTAGGAGCTTCGCAAATATGGTAGAAGTGTATGTGCGCGTGAATCTTGATCAAGAAAGCATGAAAAGAATCTCACAAAGGTCACAACAATTTTAACAAGGCTTACTGTGAAAACATGCAGCATATGTGTAAAGCTTTGCAATTTAAATTGATATATGGCTCTGGTAGGAATTTTGTCATATCATTGAGGAGCTAAGTTATTCTAATATTTTTGCAAAATAAAATTCCCAAGTATTTTTTGCTATGAGAAGTAAGGGTTTGTTTCAACATACCATATCTCCGAGTTCATCATAATGTAATCCGGCGATGTTCACGAGCTTATCAATACCCGCAAGCTGATGTAGTGTGGCTGGATCATCACCTGTCTGTGTCGTCTGGCCTCGCCAGCTGATGAGAATAATGGTAGTCGCTGAATCGTGCTCTGCAGAATGAACGTCGAAGTGGCCTATAGATGATTGACTGAAATCAAGCCGATGCTACACTCGTGAAGATCAAGGCCTAATTTTCTTGAAGCGTCAAGTGTTGGAACGTCCTCTTTTGCTCATTAGCAACTTCACTGTACGAGCACATACAAATCCACACATGCAACTGAGACACGTGCATGATCAAGGCCAGAGCTGTTTATGAGCTTCACTATCTTTGTCATCTTGCCGATGTGATCCCTCAGACGCAAACAGCTCTCTTAGACCTGAAGAATAAACTTGCCATCATCTCTGTGTGGTACTGTCTTGTCATCATTGTCTTCGCCGTCGTATAGGCTCCAGCAATCACATAGCTAATCATCTCATAGCTAGCAGCACCATTTCTTCCTCGAGCAATCTTCAGTGCCGATGCACAAATAAACTATCAGCTGAGCGAATAAATAAATCAGCCGATACATGATAACTCCCGAAGCCGATGTCGACGGCTTGTTCTTTTTTGATCCTTCAGCCGATGCTCTAAAACAACCATTGATGAATATAATAATCTGTTGACATTAATTTTATTTGTCATCATCTGTTGCACTAGCTAGTAATCCATCTTGCTAGCTGCCGATTGTCGATGGGAGCAAATCAGCTGTCGATTGTCGATGGTAAATAAAATAATTTGTCCGGCGTAATCCAACTTGCTAGCTGCCGATTGCCGATGCGCACTCCACAGCAACAGATAGACCAATATAATAATCCAAGCTAATGCACTCCTTCAGCGATTGATAGATTAATCAACAAATATTATAATAATCCAAACCGATGTTGCAGCAGCCGATAGACTATATAATGATCAACTTTCATGCCGATCACTTGCCTCTTTCTCATCTCCTCAGCCGATGGTGGAATACAACAGCCAGCACCCGATGCAATGCTTGCCGATACAACAGCTGATGAAGGTATTCCAATCTCTTGAACCGATCACCAGACGATAGAAAGAGAAGCCATGCGATGCTCAGAACTAGCCGATGTAGAAATGCTTTTCCGATCAACCGATCTATAAAGCAATATAATAATCCAACAGCCGATGCTCTGGATATTCCAGACTTCTCATCTTCACGATAGCATGCCGATACACACTGCCGATTCATTCTAAATGAGTCTGCCGATGGAAAAAATTAACAGCCGATACACATGCCGATTCACTTAGTCCCATGGCCTTTTTCTCCGCCATCTGATAGCTAGATTAATAATATAATAATCCAAGAGCTAGTAGCCAATGATATAAGAAGACCAACACGTACCAGCCGATGGTGGAATAAGCAAGTTCAACACATACCAGCTGATTTCTCTTCATGTTTGATATGCGGCAGCCATAGCAGTTGACTTGACTGGCATGAGGATGACATGCCTGCCGATTTGCTTGCCGTAGTGCACACCTACAGCCAAGATACTTGCGTAGTGGCACGTGTGGTTCTTACCTTCTATCAGCTGCTTGATTCCAGATGAAGCGGGACGAGATGACAACAGAGATCGGCAAAGGAAATCAGCAAAGGAAGAAAGAAAATCGGCAACAGAGATTGTGATGAACAGATCAACAAGGCTGTGACGGACAACATTGACGAAGGCATATCTTGATTGCTTCAGGCTCACCACCAACCCTTCCAAAGATATATTATTTTAATAGTGGCTAATGAAGAATCCAGCCGGTGCACAATTTTTTCCAACAGCCGATGCTTGTCGATTCCCATTGCCGATATGGTTCAATCATGTATATCTGTCGATTCCTGCTCCCCAACCGATGACGGCGATTGTGCTGACTGTACAGGTTGTACTGATGCTCGTGCTTGATTATTATGAAAGCCCCACTATAATCAGCCACAACATGATGCCCTTGAGGAACCTCCTGCGGGAATACTGTTGCATCAACATTAGGAGTAACGCGATACCTAACTTGTGTTTCAACTCTAGGCTCAAAATTCCCGAGTAAATTGGACATCGGCGCCGTAGTTGCATTGATAGTAGGCACCGAAACCCTAGTAGCCAAAGCAAGTGCTGGTGTTCCATCTACATTTGTCCTGACTGGAGCCGAAGGGCTTGGATGCCACAAGCTAGACGGCATACCAAACTGTGGTGACACATGAGCAGAAGTAGACGGATCATGAGTTGCCCCCCAGGCATGATGAGAGTTGGCTACCAGTGGAAAAGTCAGTTTCTTTCTCGGCATGTAATCCTGTAGGAAAGATTCCAAAGGTCTGATCAGCAATCACCACATGCATAACTTGCATCAGTACGTAATCCTGCCTCACAGTATTCTTCATGCTTGCCTGTGAACAGCCTGATTCTGAAATCCTCAAAATAAACCGAGCATTCATTGATCACCACATAAGCTAGCTTCCTTATGCCGTTGGTTTTTGAGTCAATGTCTTCTTGCCACAGATATATTGCACGGTAGCCTTCCTTCCTTGCTTGCTAACTTGTTTGGCCGATGTTGACTCCAGTTGGCCGATGATGACTCCAATATAAACAAAGCACTAGTCGGCAGTAGGAGAATATAAAAATATATCTTCTGGGCACAATTTGCTAATCACAAGGAGACAAAATATTGTATGCACACAATCAGCCCTTTCTCAAATTAACTCAAGCTTCAACAAAGAAAGATGCGGAACTTGCCCCCCGAGCCGATGTTATCTCTATATGTCCCATCGGAGATAAAATACTTCTGACTTCCAATCAAGCGATTAAAATATGAGCCTTTCCAGGATCCGATGAAACAGCCAGCCGATGCATTTGAATTCGAACCAAGCATGCAGTAACCAGCAGCTAATGCAATATAATGGCTCAACAATATAATAATCCAATCCATCGGCCGATGCAATGCAGTAATCAGCGCACTTATATAGCTGACCCAGTTCTGCCGCGCTGACGCCATCCTCCCGCACATGCCAGTTCCATCGTGCTGTTGCCAATTGGCTGATACAACAAGTCGAGGCACCTGAGATATCAACGTGTGGCGCCAGATGATAGAAGACGGGTCCCACTGACTTCCAATCTCAGCATGGACATCGGCACCGATTCTGCATTTGCATTAGCAGTGTTTGGCGCCGATACCCGAGCTGTTCCTGCAGCTAAAGCTTGAACACTTAGAGACCATAGCCCTGGTGGCTGCCATACGGTTGCCTCTGCTGATCAGCACTTGTCCCTTCTTGAGTTGCAGGTTGACAACCAGATTGCGCAAGACGCATTGGAGTAGTAGCTGGTAAACGTCGGTCCCACAAATCCAGACTCAATCTGCAAGGTACTATCAGCAATACCTTGAAAGAATGCCATCTGACTCCTGAAACTTGATCTTGTCCCACCGAGCGTGCCAAAAAGTGTGTTGACGGTAAAATGTGTGTTCTACCGCCCGCACACGCGGCCTGGGAGATTTGCTTCACTCCGTTCAGGACCAAAACTTGGAACGCGGTGAATTCCGGAGCGTGCCAGTCGATTTTCCCTGCAAATCGACAAAGACAAGAAAAAGCGTGTAAAATTCCCGGACTATCGGCCCCGGACAGGCCGATGCGTAACCGCAGCCGATATCAGTGAATAAAAGATGATAGAAGAAACACTCGGCTGACGGCTATAAACGAATCGACATGTCGCAACATTAAATACTCGCGTGATAGCTAAAAAAGCAAGGCATGCATCAGAATCGGCAATCGGCAAAGCATGCGATCGGCAAAATCTATCGGCAAGTAGCACAGTAAGGTAAATCGACAATCGACAAAAGGGGTTCAGGCCTATACTTGAACAGGAGCAATAAGATATTTAAAGGCATGCAAGCATAAATCTGAACGTGGTAAACAATCGGCTAAACACCCCGAAAGAACGATTAAACCAGTAGCCACTAATTATACCCGTAATCTGACAATCGCTTCACCGAGGACACGTCAACTAAGTGAAGTAGAACAGGACACGTCAAACTGCTCTACACGATCGGCAGATACGAGTATAATCGGCAACTACCGGTCCCAGGTACTCAGTAAACTAGATCTAACCCTTAGCAACTGTTTCGCCGAGGACACGTCAACTAAGCGAAGCAGACAGGACAAGTCAAACTGCCTACCCAATCACCAAGAACAGATCTAATCGACAAAATACCTTAACCGTGACTCGAGTAACCAGATCAAACAGAAATCGACATCAGCAATCGGCAACAAGGTCGCGGCGAGGACAAGTCAACTAACCGTGACAAAGAATTGGACCAGGTCTTAAACAATTCCATGCAGTCGACGCGTAATGTAAACCCCTAGATTGATCTAGATTACCGGATAACTAGCAGCCACATCAGTCTTAATCATGGACAAGTCGACATAACTAGATCGATGCGCTTACCTGACGAGATCCAGTCGAGCCGGAGCCCCGATGGACGCCGGTGACGAAAAAACCCGTCGAGAAATTGTGGCGATGCGCCGAAGAGTTGATTGTATTGATTGTTTTACAAGTTGCCGTGACCCTTTATATTTATAGGGCTGCTGGACTTCGCGTACAAGAAAAGTCCCCAAGCTAAACCGACTACGTACAGAGATATTATGCTAATTCTAAACAAGTCGACTTCCTAAACAGAATTAATCTTTCTTTATTCGTCCAGACTTGATTAGCTTCCGCACGTGCACGTCACAGCTTCGTATATGCCCTGGAGTCTTGACCAATAGAAATAATATAATAATCCGGCCACCTTGCTAATCATGCTATAAAATAATAGAAGCCTTCTAATCATACGTGACCTTTCCAAGCTGGTCCATGTGCCTTCGTGCCTTGATTTTATTGCGGCCACGATGCTAATCTTCACGTGAACAAACTATTTCTTTCCATAATCCCGTATATGAGTTTCCTTGGGCAGCGCCTCTCTGCCTTGCACATGTCTTACATCAGCCCAAAATCTGGTGTCAACAGATGCATATGACCACGTCTTACTGCCATGGATATGTGCCGCCCCACATGACAGTACGCGCTAGAATCTGGAACGAATGTGCATGTCGGGTATGCCTGCCGAGAACAAGAGTTATCCAAAGTGTAATAGATGGACTAACGTGAGATAAGGATCGACATGTTTAAATCTCAGTCCTTATATTTGTAACTGTAGACTTTATTGCACAACAAGCAAGCAATGTATGCCCGCCTTCTCCACTATAGTGATCAGTTCCTGCCATACCGGCTGTCCGGCTCCACCAACGGCTCATCTACTCACCCCCTCTCTTGCCATTACATAATGCCACACAAAACGAGTGTTGCTCCGGTGGGCAAAAGCACTATTTCTGTTTTGGATCTTTGTGGCTGCGAAATTTTATTTGGCTTTCGACTGTCTTTCTCACTTGCTTTGTTGGATCTCAAGTGCTCCGCTCCCACTCTCTCGTTGTTTTCTTTTGAGATCATCATTTCGAGTCAAAGGAAGCAAATATATGCGCTCCCTTTTACACATGAAAACACACCTTGTTGGAACGACCACACATTTGAGCATCATGATTGCACAACCAAGGTCCTTCCAAAAGAAATTGGCATGCTTGCATTAGAACCACATCGCAGTCCCCTTGGTCAATGGTACTTCCCAAAAGAGAATTGCACGGTCACCATATTGCATTTTGTATGGAGAGGGATGACGCCTCTGCTAACCACATTCTTTACACCAATCCTTGACTTGCAATGTTGTTGCATGTAACAGCCCCAAAATTTTAATTTGCAAGAAATTATTTTGAACTGTCATGCCGAAGCATTTTTGCTTATTTTCCCAAAAGAGAGTTTCCAAAGCTTTCTCCCTCAGTTTGCTCCCAGACCAATGCAACATAAATGGTTCAACAAATTTATGGAGAGTGGCCCATAAGATATCTTGAATGAATGGACGTGGATAATATGAATCTTCCTGCAGTATAGTCATATCAGAACTCCATACGGAACAATATAGACGCAAAATGGGCATCTCAGAAGAAAGCAAGATAAGTACTTATAATTATATGAAAGCTTATATAAGCTTATAAAAGACAGCTTTTCAAGTTGCCACAAATTTGTGTGAAAGATCACTCCTGACCATATTTGGTATTACAGAACCATATATCTCAACAATTTATATATTTTCATGAGCCAATATTCACCGCACCAGGCCCACTAGTAACTTCTAAGGATGAGAATATATGCCAGGAAATGAGACTAATCTTCCTGTCAGGTTATCTGCTCTGACCACGATTCAGCCACAATCATAATCATAGACAATAACCAAAGAGCTGAACCATTGCTATGAGTACTCCTGAATAAACAGTCTTTTAACACAGGCATAGTTAACGTGAGGCCATCACTATACTCTGTTTACAGAGTAACTCCTAGAAACTAGGAACACCTACTACCTTGGCCAGAAGACCAATTGAGGACTAAGAGAAATTGAGAAAATCTGGTGCTCTATGGCACCTCATGCAAATAACTTGTGCCACAGTTTGACTCATGTATACTAAAACCAATAAGAAAGGTTAAACATAAATTCAACAAACCTTGCAACATTGATTGCGAGTCTTATCCCAGTCTATCTTGTTATAGGGGTCTTTGTAAAGTTCATTTCTTAATTCCAACACGAGTGGTGTAATTTGGCCAACAAACCTCTTTCCAGAAATGTAACACATTGGCAAATACACCATTCGACAATGACACCACATTCTCCCTGCAAGATGTTGTAAAGAACGATAGCTATCAGCAATGAACAACATAGAAACCTAGAAAAGAAATCTGAGTAATATGTAGTAAGGAAGTAGTTGAGTGTTCACCCGTTAAATGAAACAGATTTTATGTATGAATAAAGAACTTTTTGATATGAAGTTAATCTCTAATAAACTTACAAAACATGTAGTGACACTAAAGATACAAGAACGTTATGAGGTAAATCATGCCCTGATGCCCACAAGTAAGATAGGTCAAAATATCTGTTATCAAATCTTCAATGCACATTGTTTATCAACCCATCGATTATGACCAACGGCAATTTTGCCTTCAAATCGGCACTAGAGCGAACTTATATCTAAAAAATATATGCCCCTGGACTGAGCCAGTAGAAGAGTGCAAACTTGGCAATGTCATTGAATACATAATGAAAGTTATGGATGATCAAAGAAAGAAACCAAAACCTCGGTGAAACGGCAGGCAATATGGTAACAACCATGCTTCCGGTGGCACTGGGTTATTACCAGACCATTCAAATACACCAAGTACCTTAATCAATTTGGGAATCAGATTGAATAAGGAAGTAACTAATAAAAAAAAAGAAATGCAGTACCTACCGAGAGCCAGAACTTCCCCCATGATGGTATAAACGTAGCTCCTCCATGATCCAGTATCCAGTTTCGTCCTTTCTCCATAGCTCCATCTCCACTATCCATTGTCTCTCCAAGCAATCTCAAGCTAACATAGGTCAATGCTGAGCCAAACATGGTGCCTGGTCCCTCAATGTGCAACCCCCAGCCTCCATCTTCATTCTATGCTTGTAGGTAAAAAAGCAAGAAGTTATTTTAACCCATTATAGGGTTGATCAATGTACAATAACTAATTCCTTGCCTGATGATTATAGAGATACTGGCGGATCTCCAACTGATGTTCCGATGATAAGACAGTATTCAGTGCTCCACTCACATATAAGGTTATGATCTGTGTAGTTGAAAACAAGAACGACATTTTAGACAAGAAATGCAGAACATATGTTTTTGCATATAAACCAAGGGTGAGATGCTAAAACAGTTTGTTTCAGCAAAGAATCTATACTTCTGCTTGCAAAGAATAATAGAAAAAAAAACTCGGCAGTAGGGAGAAACTCCCCCGCCAACATTATATTAAGAAGGGGTCCCTGAAGCCTGGCCAGGGCAGGGTTCACACAGACGCTGGCAGCTAGGGACAAGCCGCAACTGAACATAGGGAGGTGGGCACAAAGCCACAAAATGGTGTGGCACCTAGGTCTAACCCGGGTGGGTACCCTCCAAGCCAGTGGATCTTTCCACAGTGCTGTGAGTGTGCCTTCGCAGACAGAATAATAGACAAGTGACACAATTTCCTTTAAAGCCCATGAGAAGATTAGACAAAGAGTATGTTGAAGGTGTATCCAAGTAAAGCAAGCATGTTCAAATTGTTGAGTTCAAGGAAGTACCAAGCGTGGCATAAGGAACATAGGACCACCATAATCCCCGGCCAGTGTCCATCATGTGCCTGGATAGTGGAAAGGCGACTGATTGCCCTTTTCAATGTAGCTGATATGGCTTCCTCCGTAACAACTTCATGCTCTTCCACCTTGATAGCTGGAAGCTCCAGCTCGAGAGGATTTGATTTAGCAAACTGCAGTGTGTACAAGAGAACCACTGTAAAGATGATGATGTTAACAGGGGCTTGGGCACTAATAGTAAATATAGTTCAGAGGAAGCTAAACTGCAGTAGCACAAGAAACAAACATTAGGTCATAAAAAAAAAGTGCGGTGTTAAAACATCCTCGCAGAAGATTTTTATACAGTCTCTGCAATAGCATAACTGTAGCTACAGAGACCAAAACAACATCAGAAAATCAGGCAATGGATGACGATGCAAAAATATAACTGATACAAAATAGTGCCAGCAATCGATAGTTTTTAGTTCTGCAAGTTCCAGTAATTTTTTGTTTTTCCTCAACATTTCTACTTGTGCAGCCAAATGGTGGGGACACTATGGAACATAAGTACCAGCACTGCAAAAGATGGCTATCAGAATTATATCTTTGACTTCAAATGCGTCAGGTTGTGAAAGAAACTGGAGCTGCTATGAAGGGGTAAGCATCCTAAACAAGAGCTTCAGATTCTGAAATTCTGCGTTAGTTGTATACATTCCTTTCACAATCCAATTTTTGTAGGTTTTCATATAAAGAAGGAACAAGCTCACTTGTGAGAGGCTTGAGCAACTTGTCTCGTTCGGTTCAACGCCCTCCATGGATAGAAGAAAGACAAAGCACAAAAGAACAAAAGGTGGATCCCCTTCTAGCTACTGAAGCAACATGTGCTAAAGGATGGATTGTTGAAGGTGGAGAAGATGATGAAAGTGTTAGAATATAAGTGAATTGCCCACCTTTCCCCATCAGTGTAGGCTGTTGGGTGAACTGGTTGGTACATGCAACTCAATATATCCGGGCCAGAGGTCTCGAGTTCAAATCCTGGCTGGCGCGATTTGTTAAAATAGATTGCTGCCCACTCCAATATTTCACATTTGCAGCCTGAATGAGCCTGCACGTGTGGGGGAGTGTTGGAGTATAAGTGAATTTCCCATATTTCCCCATCAGCTTAGGCTGTTGGATGAATTGTTGGTGGATGCAACTCAATAGAAAGCACTGAAGTTGAGCCTATTACGGGGCTGACTTGGAAGCCAATTGCAGAAACCTGTAGTGCTGATGAGGTAACTAAACTTCGTAGAAGTGCAAGACTGAATCAGCCAAGACGAAGATATACTCTCAACCTGAGGATGATTTAATGGATGAGGAAGAAATAGAGCTTTAATCTGACCAAGAAGATGTGGTCACAGCAGGTTATGAGGAACAAGAGGGTGCTGAAACTAGTGATGATTGAGCTTCTCTAAAGCATATGATCAGAGCCTTCAACCTTGTTTTATTGTTTGTAATGTGTGTGAACTGTTGTGTAATTCATGCTGCCCTGTTTGTAAGTTTGTGACTTGTGAGAACTATGTTGTGTGTGTTGGCTGTTTGTGAACCATTTGTGATTTGTCAACTATTTTCCACTTCTGCTAATTGTGAACTGATTTGTGAACTTTGATCAGTGCCGCTAGTTACTTATAACTTACAAATACTTATACCTCTGTCTAACAGTAGCCTTTTTTCTCCTGTATGTACATATTTCGTATGGAGTCAAAGGAGTGGACATGGAAAAATGCAAGATCAGAAATTCAGATTATGCAAGGTATGTGCAGTTCTCTCATTTTCGCTTGTAAAATAGTCAATCGTACATGTAAAACTGTCATTCATACATGTAAAAAAAAATGCTGAAACCATGCTACAGTAACATAACAATTTAATGCGTCCAGACGCCGTCTAAACAGCCTAAACTGTAAACGGAGGGTCACCGCAGTGTACCATTTGGCATCTACCAAAACGTGGCTTTATCTCTCTGCTTATCTAGAGTGCGAATGAAATTTCTAACGTTTTAATGGAACCAACTGATCATGTCCCAAAACAACATAATGGTTTACAGGCACAAGTAGTTTACAGGGGAGCACACAAAGCCAAAGGAACTTATATATGAAATAAAACGTACTCCTATATATATATATATTAAAAAATGGGTAAACTCGTGGGATGACATAAAAACCCTCCATACTCTATTTTGCGACCATTTTTGCCAGTTACAGTAGTCGATACATTTTGGTCACGTAACAACGTTATATTGCGGTGGACACTGATGGAGTGATGGTACACACAGTAGGAAACTCGGAACAAGGGATTGAACCGCTTCACACATTTCAACAGACAATAGAAACGGAAGGAGGAGGAAAAGGACATGCCACATTTTGCAGCCACTTCGGAAATGTGGCAGATGAAGGCCTGAAATCGCAAGGTCACAAGTTCAGTTCAGCAGAGAATCTACGACGACTGCATGCTACTACAGATTGTTCTAGTGGAACGCGCGTACGACGCGATCCGCCGATCGATGGACCAACCGAGAAGTAAGCATCGGCGACGAACAAAAAAACAGCCGCCGGTCGCGCATCATACATCACCTGGTTCCGCATGAGGAGGTCGGCGCTGTGCTTGAGCTGGTGCCTCCGCGCGGTGAAATCCTGGCGCGCGGCCTCGACGGCGGTGAGCTCGTCGGGGACGGGCTCCGCAGCGGCGTCGAACTCCCACACCTGGCGGCCCACGTGGCCGTTTTTGGTGCGCACGCACGGATCGGCTCCGCCCTCCGCGATCTTCAGCCGCCACATCTCCTCCCACTCGAAAGGATCCCACCACCGCGGCGGAATCCGGAGGCGATGGCGGCGAGATCCACCTTGTGACCGCAGGTGGCGACGGCGTGCGCTTCTCGTGAGTGGAAGCGGGACGGCGAGGGGACAGGCAGGCTGGTTGGAACGGCGCTTCCGAGAATATATAGCAGACGTAGGAGGGTTTGATTTGGGTGGGTTTTAGCTGCCGCCAGCCGTTTTGTTTGGGCTTTGGGCTTTGGGCTATGTTTCTGACTTGCTCACGGCGTAAAGCCCAAAGCCTCCATCTGTGGGAGTTTCGACGCCGCTGCGGGGTGCCTTTGTAAAGTTCATTTCTTACAAACCTTGCAACATTGATTGCGAGTCTTATCCCAGTCTATCTTGTTATAGGGGTCTTTGTAAAGTTCATTTCTTAATTCCAACACGAGTGGTGTAATTTGGCCAACAAACCTCTTTCCATAAATGTAACACATTGGCAAATACACCATTCGACAATGACACCACGTTCTCCCTGCAAGATGTTGTAAAGAACGATAGCTATCAGCAATGAACAACATAGAAACCTAGAAAAGAAATCTGAGTAATATGTAGTAAGGAAGTAGTTGAGTGTTCACCCGTTAAATGAAACAGATTTGATGTATGAATAAAGAACTTTTTGATATGAAGTTAATCGCTAATAGAACTTACAAAACATGTAGTGATACTAAAGATACAAGAACGTTATGAGGTAAATCATGCCCTGATGCCCACACAAGTAAGATAGGTCAAAATATCTGTTATCAAATCTTCAATGCACATTGTTTATCAACCCATCGATTATGCACTTATATCTAAAAAATCGGCACTAGACCGAACTTATATCTAAAAAATATATGCCCCTGGACTAAGCCAGTAGAAGAGTGCAAACTTGGCAATGTCATAGAATACATAATGAAAGTTATGGATGATCAAAGAAAGAAACCAAAACCTCGGTGAAACGGCAGGCAATATGGTAACAACCATGCTTCCGGTGGCACTGGGTTATTACCAGACCATTCAAATACACCAAGTACCTTAATAAATTTGGGAATCAGATTGAATAAGGAAGTAACTAATAAAAAAAAGAAATGCAGTACCTACCGAGAGCCAGAACTTCCCCCATGATGGTATAAACGTAGCTCCTCCATGATCTAGTATCCAGTTTCGACCTTTCTCCATAGCTCCATCTCCACTATCCATTGTCTCTCCAAGCAATCTCAAGCTAACATAGGTCAATGCTGAGCCAAACATGGTGCTTGGTCCCTCAATGTGCAACCCCCAGCCTCCATCTTCATTCTATGCTTGTAGGCAAAAAAGCAAGAAGTTATTTTAACCCATTATAGGGTTGATCAATGTACAATAACTAATTCCTTGCCTGATGATTATAGAGATACCGGCGGATCTCCAACTGATGTTCCGATGATAAGACAGTATTCAGTGCTCCACTCACATATAAGGTTATGATCTGTGTAGTTGAAAACAAGAACGACATTTTAGACAAGAAATGCAGAACATATGTTTTTGCATATAAACCAAGGGTGAGATGCCTGAAACAGTTTGTTTCAGCAAGAATCTATACTTCTGCTTGCAAAGAATAATAGAAAAAAAAACTCGGTCAGTAGGGAGAAACTCCCCCACTAACATTATATTAGGAAGGGGTCCCTGAAGCCTGGCCAGGGCAGGGTTCACACAAACGCTGGCAGCTAGGGACAAGCCGCAACTGAACATAGGGAGGTGGGCACAAAGCCACAAAATGGTGTGGCACCTAGGTCTAACCCGGGTGGGTACCCTCCAAGCCAGTGGATCTTTCCACAGTGCTGTGAGTGTGCCTTCGCAGACAGAATAATAGACAAGTGACACAATTTCCTTTAAAGCCCATGAGAAGATTAGACAAAGAGTATGTTGAAGGTGTATCCAAGTAAAGCAAGCATGTTCAAATTGTTGAGTTCAAGGAAGTACCAAGCGTGGCATAAGGAACATAGGACCACCATAATCCCCCGGCCAGTGTCCATCATGTGCCTGGATAGTGGAAAGGCGACTGATTGCCCTTTTCAATGTAGCTGATATGGCTTCCTCCGTAACAACTTCATGCTCTTCCACCTTGATAGCTGGAAGCTCCAGCTCGAGAGGATTTGATTTAGCAAACTGCAGTGTGTACAAGAGAACCACTGTAAAGATGATGATGTTAACAGGGGCTTGGGCACTAATAGTAAATATAGTTCAGAGGAAGCTAAACTGCAGTAGCACAAGAAACAAACATTAGGTCATAAAAAAAAAGTGCGGTGTTAAAACATCCTCGCAGAAGATTTTTATACAGTCTCTGCAATAGCATAACTGTAGCTACAGAGACCAAAACAACATCAGAAAATCAGGCAATGGATGACGATGCAAAAATATAACTGATACAAAATAGTGCCAGCAATCGATAGTTTTTAGTTCTGCAAGTTCCAGTAATTTTTGTTTTTCCTCAACATTTCTACTTGTGCAGCCAAATGGTGGGGACACTATGGAACATAAGTACCAGCACTGCAAAAGATGGCTATCAGAATTATATCTTTGACTTCAAATGCGTCAGGTTGTGAAAGAAACTGGAGCTGCTATGAAGGGGTAAGCATCCTAAACAAGAGCTTCAGATTCTGAAATTCTGCGTTAGTTGTATACATTCCTTTCACAATCCAATTTTTGTAGGTTTTCATATAAAGAAGGAACAAGCTCACTTGTGAGAGGCTTGAGCAACTTGTCTCGTTCGGTTCAACGCCCTCCATGGATAGAAGAAAGACAAAGCACAAAAGAACAAAAAGGTGGATCCCCTTCTAGCTACTGAAGCAACATGTGCTCAAGGATGGATTGTTGAAGGTGGAGAAGATGATGAAAGTGTTAGAATATAAGTGAATTGCCCACCTTTCCCCATCAGTGTAGGCTGTTGGGTGAACTGGTTGGTACATGCAACTCAATATATCCGGGCCAGAGGTCTCGAGTTCAAATCCTGGCTGGCGCGATTTGTTAAAATAGATTGCTGCCCACTCCAATATTTCACATTTGCAGCCTGAATGAGCCTGCACGTGTGGGGGAGTGTTGGAGTATAAGTGAATTTCCCATATTTCCCCATCAGCTTAGGCTGTTGGATGAATTGGTTGGTGGATGCAACTCAATAGAAAGCACTGAAGTTGAGCCTATTACGGGGCTGACTTGGAAGCCAATTGCAGAAACCTGTAGTGCTGATGAGGTAACTAAACTTCGTAGAAGTGCAAGACTGAATCAGCCAAGACGAAGATATACTCTCAACCTGAGGATGATTTAATGGATGAGGAAGAAATAGAGCTTTAATCTGACCAAGAAGATGTGGTCACAGCAGGTTATGAGGAACAAGAGGGTGCTGAAACTAGTGATGATTGAGCTTCTCTAAAGCATATGATCAGAGCCTTCAACCTTGTTTTATTGTTTGTAATGTGTGTGAACTGTTGTGTAATTCATGCTGCCCTGTTTGTAAGTTTGTGACTTGTGAGAACTATGTTGTGTGTGTTGGCTGTTTGTGAACCATTTGTGATCTGTCAACTATTTTCCACTTCTGCTAATTGTGAACTGATTTGTGAACTTTGATCAGTGCCGCTAGTTACTTATAACTTACAAATACTTATACCTCTGTCTAACAGTAGCCTTTTTTCTCCTGTATGTACATATTTCGTATGGAGTCAAAGGAGTGGACATGGAAAAATGCAAGATCAGAAATTCAGATTATGCAAGGTATGTGCAGTTCTCTCATTTTCGCTTGTAAAATAGTCAATCGTACATGTAAAACTGTCATTCATACATGTAAAAAAAAATGCTGAAACCATGCTACAGTAACATAACCATTTAATGCGTCCAGACGCCGTCTAAACAGCCTAAACTGTAAACGGAGGGTCACCGCAGTGTACCATTTAGCATCTACCAAAACGTGGCTTTATCTCTCTGCTTATCTAGAGTGCGAATGAAATTTCTAACGTTTTAATGGAACCAACTGATCATGTCCAAAACAACATAATGGTTTACAGGCACAAGTAGTTTACAGGGGAGCACACAAAGCCAAAGGAACTTATATATGAAATAAAACGTACTCCTATATATATATATTAAAAATGGGTAAACTCGTGGGATGACATAAAAACCCTCCATACTCTATTTTGCGACCATTTTTGCCAGTTACAGTAGTCGATACATTTTGGTCACGTAACAACGTTATATTGCGGTGGACACTGATGGAGTGATGGTACACACAGTAGGAAACTCGGAACAAGGGATTGAACCGCTTCACACATTTCAACAGACAATAGAAACGGAAGGAGGAGGAAAAGGACATGCCACATTTTGCAGCCACTTCGGAAATGTGGCAGATGAAGGCCTGAAATCGCAAGGTCACAAGTTCAGTTCAGCAGAGAATCTACGACGACTGCATGCTACTACAGATTGTTCTAGTGGAACGCGCGTACGACGCGATCCGCCGATCGATGGACCAACCGAGAAGTAAGCATCGGCGACGAACAAAAAAACAGCCGCCGGTCGCGCATCATACATCACCTGGTTCCGCATGAGGAGGTCGGCGCTGTGCTTGAGCTGGTGCCTCCGCGCGGTGAAATCCTGGCGCGCGGCCTCGACGGCGGTGAGCTCGTCGGGGACGGGCTCCGCAGCGGCGTCGAACTCCCACACCTGGCGGCCCACGTGGCCGTTTTTGGTGCGCACGCACGGATCGGCTCCGCCCTCCGCGATCTTCAGCCGCCACATCTCCTCCCACTCGAAAGGATCCCACCACCGCGGCGGAATCCGGAGGCGATGGCGGCGAGATCCACCTTGTGACCGCAGGTGGCGACGGCGTGCGCTTCTCGTGAGTGGGAGCGGGACGGCGAGGGGACAGGCAGGCTGGTTGGAACGGCGCTTCCGAGAATATATAGCAGACGTAGGAGGGTTTGATTTGGGTGGGTTTTAGCTGCCGCCAGCCGTTTTGTTTGGGCTTTGGGCTTTGGGCTATGTTTCTGACTTGCTCACGGCGTAAAGCCCAAAGCCTCCATCTGTGGGAGTTTCGACGCCGCTGCGGGGTGCCTTTGTAAAGTTCATTTCTTACAAACCTTGCAACATTGATTGCGAATCTTATCCCAGTCTATCTTGTTATAGGGGTCTTTGTAAAGTTCATTTCTTAATTCCAACACGAGTGGTGTAATTTGGCCAACAAACCTCTTTCCATAAATGTAACACATTGGCAAATACACCATTCGACAATGACACCACGTTCTCCCTGCAAGATGTTGTAAAGAACGATAGCTATCAGCAATGAACAACATAGAAACCTAGAAAAGAAATCTGAGTAATATGTAGTAAGGAAGTAGTTGAGTGTTCACCCGTTAAATGAAACAGATTTGATGTATGAATAAAGAACTTTTTGATATGAAGTTAATCGCTAATAGAACTTACAAAACATGTAGTGATACTAAAGATACAAGAACGTTATGAGGTAAATCATGCCCTGATGCCCACACAAGTAAGATAGGTCAAAATATCTGTTATCAAATCTTCAATGCACATTGTTTATCAACCCATCGATTATGCACTTATATCTAAAAAATCGGCACTAGACCGAACTTATATCTAAAAAATATATGCCCCTGGACTAAGCCAGTAGAAGAGTGCAAACTTGGCAATGTCATAGAATACATAATGAAAGTTATGGATGATCAAAGAAAGAAACCAAAACCTCGGTGAAACGGCAGGCAATATGGTAACAACCATGCTTCCGGTGGCACTGGGTTATTACCAGACCATTCAAATACACCAAGTACCTTAATAAATTTGGGAATCAGATTGAATAAGGAAGTAACTAATAAAAAAAAGAAATGCAGTACCTACCGAGTGCCAGAACTTCCCCCATGATGGTATAAACGTAGCTCCTCCATGATCTAGTATCCAGTTTCGACCTTTCTCCATAGCTCCATCTCCACTATCCATTGTCTCTCCAAGCAATCTCAAGCTAACATAGGTCAATGCTGAGCCAAACATGGTGCTTGGTCCCTCAATGTGCAACCCCCAGCCTCCATCTTCATTCTATGCTTGTAGGTAAAAAAGCAAGAAGTTATTTTAACCCATTATAGGGTTGATCAATGTACAATAACTAATTCCTTGCCTGATGATTATAGAGATACCGGCGGATCTCCAACTGATGTTCCGATGATAAGACAGTATTCAGTGCTCCACTCACATATAAGGTTATGATCTGTGTAGTTGAAAACAAGAACGACATTTTAGACAAGAAATGCAGAACATATGTTTTTGCATATAAACCAAGGGTGAGATGCCTGAAACAGTTTGTTTCAGCAAGAATCTATACTTCTGCTTGCAAAGAATAATAGAAAAAAAAACTCGGTCAGTAGGGAGAAACTCCCCCACTAACATTATATTAGGAAGGGGTCCCTGAAGCCTGGCCAGGGCAGGGTTCACACAAACGCTGGCAGCTAGGGACAAGCCGCAACTGAACATAGGGAGGTGGGCACAAAGCCACAAAATGGTGTGGCACCTAGGTCTAACCCGGGTGGGTACCCTCCAAGCCAGTGGATCTTTCCACAGTGCTGTGAGTGTGCCTTCGCAGACAGAATAATAGACAAGTGACACAATTTCCTTTAAAGCCCATGAGAAGATTAGACAAAGAGTATGTTGAAGGTGTATCCAAGTAAAGCAAGCATGTTCAAATTGTTGAGTTCAAGGAAGTACCAAGCGTGGCATAAGGAACATAGGACCACCATAATCCCCCGGCCAGTGTCCATCATGTGCCTGGATAGTGGAAAGGCGACTGATTGCCCTTTTCAATGTAGCTGATATGGCTTCCTCCGTAACAACTTCATGCTCTTCCACCTTGATAGCTGGAAGCTCCAGCTCGAGAGGATTTGATTTAGCAAACTGCAGTGTGTACAAGAGAACCACTGTAAAGATGATGATGTTAACAGGGGCTTGGGCACTAATAGTAAATATAGTTCAGAGGAAGCTAAACTGCAGTAGCACAAGAAACAAACATTAGGTCATAAAAAAAAAGTGCGGTGTTAAAACATCCTCGCAGAAGATTTTTATACAGTCTCTGCAATAGCATAACTGTAGCTACAGAGACCAAAACAACATCAGAAAATCAGGCAATGGATGACGATGCAAAAATATAACTGATACAAAATAGTGCCAGCAATCGATAGTTTTTAGTTCTGCAAGTTGCAGTAATTTTTTGTTTTTCCTCAACATTTCTACTTGTGCAGCCAAATGGTGGGGACACTATGGAACATAAGTACCAGCACTGCAAAAGATGGCTATCAGAATTATATCTTTGACTTCAAATGCGTCAGGTTGTGAAAGAAACTGGAGCTGCTATGAAGGGGTAAGCATCCTAAACAAGAGCTTCAGATTCTGAAATTCTGCGTTAGTTGTATACATTCCTTTCACAATCCAATTTTGTAGGTTTTCATATAAAGAAGGAACAAGCTCACTTGTGAGAGGCTTGAGCAACTTGTCTCGTTCGGTTCAACGCCCTCCATGGATAGAAGAAAGACAAAGCACAAAAGAACAAAAGGTGGATCCCCTTCTAGCTACTGAAGCAACATGTGCTAAAGGATGGATTGTTGAAGGTGGAGAAGATGATGAAAGTGTTAGAATATAAGTGAATTGCCCACCTTTCCCCATCAGTGTAGGCTGTTGGGTGAACTGGTTGGTACATGCAACTCAATATATCCGGGCCAGAGGTCTCGAGTTCAAATCCTGGCTGGCGCGATTTGTTAAAATAGATTGCTGCCCACTCCAATATTTCACATTTGCAGCCTGAATGAGCCTGCACGTGTGGGGGAGTGTTGGAGTATAAGTGAATTTCCCATATTTCCCCATCAGCTTAGGCTGTTGGATGAATTGTTGGTGGATGCAACTCAATAGAAAGCACTGAAGTTGAGCCTATTACGGGGCTGACTTGGAAGCCAATTGCAGAAACCTGTAGTGCTGATGAGGTAACTAAACTTCGTAGAAGTGCAAGACTGAATCAGCCAAGACGAAGATATACTCTCAACCTGAGGATGATTTAATGGATGAGGAAGAAATAGAGCTTTAATCTGACCAAGAAGATGTGGTCACAGCAGGTTATGAGGAACAAGAGGGTGCTGAAACTAGTGATGATTGAGCTTCTCTAAAGCATATGATCAGAGCCTTCAACCTTGTTTTATTGTTTGTAATGTGTGTGAACTGTTGTGTAATTCATGCTGCCCTGTTTGTAAGTTTGTGACTTGTGAGAACTATGTTGTGTGTGTTGGCTGTTTGTGAACCATTTGTGATCTGTCAACTATTTTCCACTTCTGCTAATTGTGAACTGATTTGTGAACTTTGATCAGTGCCGCTAGTTACTTATAACTTACAAATACTTATACCTCTGTCTAACAGTAGCCTTTTTTCTCCTGTATGTACATATTTCGTATGGAGTCAAAGGAGTGGACATGGAAAAATGCAAGATCAGAAATTCAGATTATGCAAGGTATGTGCAGTTCTCTCATTTTCGCTTGTAAAATAGTCAATCGTACATGTAAAACTGTCATTCATACATGTAAAAAAAAATGCTGAAACCATGCTACAGTAACATAACCATTTAATGCGTCCAGACGCCGTCTAAACAGCCTAAACTGTAAACGGAGGGTCTCCGCAGTATACCATTTAGCATCTACCAAAACGTGGCTTTATCTCTCTGCTTATCTAGAGTGCGAATGAAATTTCTAACGTTTTAATGGAACCAACTGATCATGTCTCAAAACAACATAATGGTTTACAGGCACAAGTAGTTTACAGGGGAGCACACAAAGGCAAAGGAACTTATATATGAAATAAAACGTACTCCTATATGTATATATTGGGTAAACTCGTGGGATGACATAAAAACCCTCCATACTCTATTTTGCGACCATTTTTGCCAGTTACAGTAGTGGATACATTTTGGTCACGTAACAACGTTATATTGCGCTGGACACTGATGGAGTGATGGTACACACAGTAGGAAACTCGGAACAAGGGATTGAACCGCTTCACACATTTCAACAGACAACAGAAACGGAAGGAGGAGGAAAAGGACATGCCACATTTTGCAGCCACTTCGGAAATGTGGCAGATGAAGGCCTGAAATCGCAAGGTCACAAGTTCAGTTCAGCAGAGAATCTGCGACGACTGCATGCTACTACAGATTGTTCTAGTGGAACGCGCGTACGACGCGATCCGCCGATCGATGGACCAACCGAGAAGTAAGCATCGGCGACGAACAAAAAAACAGCCGCCGGTCGCGCATCATACATCACCTGGTTCCGCATGAGGAGGTCGGCGCTGTGCTTGAGCTGGTGCCTCCGCGCGGTGAAATCCTGGTGCGTGGCCTCGACGGCGGCGAGCTCGTCGGGGTCGGGCTCCGCAGCGGCGTCGAACTCCCACACCTGGCGGCCCACGTGGCCGTTTTTGGTGCGCAGCCACGGATCGGCCCCGCCCTCCGCGATCTTCAGCCGCCACATCTCCTCCCACTCGCAAGGATCCCACCACCGCGGCGGAATCCGGAGGCGACGGCGGCGAGATCCACCTTGTGACCGCAGGTGGCGACGGCGGCGAGATCCACCTTGCTCACGGCGTAAAGCCCAAAGCCTCCATCTGTGGGAGTTTCGACGCCGCTGCGGGGTGCCTTTTGCCCAAAGCCCAAACAAACTCCTTAGGCTGCGGGGTGCCTTTTGCACCTTAGACCGACTCCAACCCAAGTGCAGACCCAAACCCAAATTAGATGTTCCTTAACATCAAAATACAGCACCCAAAAACTTCAATCTCCAACCGAACCCCATAACTGGGTACTCCTTTCTCTCGTCGCCTCGTCGGTCTCTTCGCAACGCCTCCCCGATGAGCTGCGAGATGGAGCGGCTGCTGGCGGCGGCGGCCATCTCCGCGACGCGGCGGGCCGGGCAGCGGCGGCCATCTCTGCGACGCGGCGGGCTGGGCGGCGATGGCGGTGGTCGTCCCCGCGAAGCGGCGGACCAAGCAGCGGCGGCGGCGGCCTCGAGCTCGAGTAGCGCGCCCCCCAGCGCGGTCGCGGCGGCGGCGTGCGCGCCATCCCCGAGCCGCGCGGCCGTCGCGAAGTGGAAGCGCTCCAACCAGACGGCGCGGCGCTTCGTGACGGCGACGCCCTACTGGGCGCGGGGTCCCCGAGCGCGACCAGCGGCGGGGGATCCGGGTCCGCGGATCTGGCGACGCGAACTCGAGCGCGTGGATGGACCTGGCCAGCGACTCCGCGAGCTCCTTGAGCCTCATGAGCTGCGCCGCGTGCCGCTCCAGCAGCGCGTCCTCGACCGCCGTCGCCGGCGCCTCCTCGGTTGCTTCCTCCGACCCGGCGGTGGCGAGCTGGACGAGGAGAAGAGGACGGAGACGCAGCGGGGCATAGCTGTCAGTGACCGTGAAGCTGTGAGCGAGGAGAGCTCTCTGAAGCTACACAACTCGAGGACGTGGGGGACGCGAAGGAGGAGCTTGCGGGGTCACAGCAGCTCGGGAGAGGAGCTCGGGAGGAAAGAGAGTGGAGAGAGGAGGAAGAAGAGGCACGGAGAGGATGGGTCGTGGCGTCGGTCGCTCCATTTCTGCGTCACGGGGAGGAGGATCCAACTGGGTCACTGGTTGGAGAGCTTTTTTACCCATTTTAGGTATAGGTGTCCTTATGGAGCATGGGTTGGAGTCAGTCTTTGGTGTGTTTGGCAAGAGCTTTTTGTCTGGCTTATTAGCTGGCTTATGGTGAAAAAGCCAAAAGCCCTGCCAAACATCTTTCTGAGAAACAGCTTATGGCTTATTTGAAGAATAAGTCGTTCTGCAGATTGAACTAGAATAAGCCGTTTTGCATAAGCCGGAAAAAGTAGCTTTTGCAGCTCACTCTCTGGATAAGCTGTTTTATCAGCTGTTTTGCCAAGCAGCATGACTGGATAAGCCAAATAAACCAGAATAAGCTAATAAGCTATTTTGTCAAAATAAGCCAAAGCAAAAGCTATTTTTTATAAGCATAAGCCGTGCTAAACACACTCATGTCGAAGTGTTGTTGGTGGAGCAACCAATCATGTAAAAAGGTGCATGGACAGTGCTGGCAAAGCCTCAATCATGGAACCAATCGTGCCCTTAGTGAATGAACAACATATTAAGGAGAGAAACAGCTAGAGAAGTTGCAATGAAGCATCGCTAGCAAATTTAATAAGAGAAGAACTGAATTGGGAACCATAGATGAAAGCAAGCAAAATATTTGTTGTACCATGTGAAACATTGTTGACTCCTTAAAACTGAGAACCTTTGGCTAATATAAGTATATAGTAATTACAGAATATTTAATTACACTGGTGCCAAACTGGCCAGATGCATGAACAAAACTCGGAGCATCCTATAAAGTACGAATTAAACCACACTTGTGCTAAGTACGATAGTAGTATTATTTTTACGAAAGAACATATAAGTAAAAAAAAAAGAGATAACTTAATTTACTCTGGTGAAAATTAAAAAGAATGATGAAATTTGTATGATTCAGCCAGCGGCCCAAGTAGTCAAATCTTCATCACATCAGGGCAAGAGCAGCTGCCACCGTGGCGGCGGCGGCCACCCACCGCCCGATGAGCACCTGCGGCGAGGCGGCGCCCTTGTCGGCCGTGTCACTACCGGAATCGTCGGACGAGCCGTCGTCCCCGCCGTCGGCCGCCTTGCCCTTCTTCTTGGACGCGGGCTCCGGCGCGGGCGCGGGCGCCTCGACGACCTTGAACAGCTCCTTGGGCTGCAGGAACTTGCTCAGGGCGTACACGGCGAGCGGCTCGGAGTCTTCGATGGTGTTGGTCACGGTTGAGACGACGACCTTGGTCTGGAGCGTGACGGTCTTGCCGCTGCTCTCCACGTCGTAGCTGTAGTCCTTCTTGGCGTCGCTGGTGGTGGCCAGCGTGGTGACCGCGCCGCTGCTGCCCTGCAGCATCTGCATCGAGTAGTAGTCCGGCACCGCGTGGTACAGCAGGATCGCCGTCTTGGCCTTGGCCGTCAGGTTCTTGTACTTGGGCGCGAACGCGGCGACGGCAGCGTCCACGGGGCAGAAGAGCGTGAGCGCCTCGTCCTTGGTCTCGTTCACGGCGCGGAAGGCGTCGGCGTTCGCGGAGAGAAGGTCGGCGAAGGACTTGCAGTACTTCTTGGAGAGGAGGTCCACCAGGTCCACGGGCGCCGGCGGCGGCACGGGGGCTCGGCCTCCGCGGAGGAGATGATGGAGCTCACCTGGAGCACCGCGATGTCGTAGGGGTACTCCTTGATGGACTTGACGAACAGCGACGGCTTCGCGCCCTCGTCGGCGTCCGCCGTCTGGAAGCTCACCTTGCCGGCCTTGCGGGTGATGTTCACGTACCCGGACGATTCGGACGCGATGCCACTGGTCTGATCGATGGAGAGCAAGAAAAATTAAAAGCCGTTGGAATTTAATTAAACTCTCGGTTATTACTGACCGAGAGACATGAAAACTTGTCTATACAAACTTGAAAATTGAAATGAGTTTGCTAAAGTTGATAGCAACTGGTTGCATGAAATTCCAAGCTAGTGACATATGGCAACTAACTAACGCCAGGTGGATTTGCATGATGATGCACAGCTCAGTTTCAAATGAATCATCATTTATAAAAAGGCCTAGCTAAAAAGTTGCTCTCCCTTCCTCGCAAAAAAAAAAAAAAAGAGTTGCTCTCCCCAAAAAGAATCAACAACAATATCAAATGGTGAGTTGCCTACGTACCATGAAGAGGGTGGATGACGCGGTGTCCCCGCCCTTCTTGAGCTTCTTCTCGCCGTAGTAGTCGACGAGGACGTGCAGCGACAGGATGTGGCGGATGGTCTGCTTGGAGTAGTGGTCCAGCGCCGCCATGCCGGCGTTGTCGACGGCCAGCACCGTGATGGTCTGCCGCCGGTTGATGTCGTTGGCCAGCCGCGTCTTGCTCAGCTCCTCGTTGAACCTCGAGTACTCCTTGTACTGCGCCAGGATCTTGGTGATGTTGTACTTCGTTGCCGCCGCAGGCGCTGGGGCCAGCGCCATCATCGCCGCCGCCGCCAGGGCGAAGAACAGCAGTATCACCGGCCGGCTTCTCGCCATTCTATTCGATACTGGTAAGAGAAGAATATTGCCGCCCTTAATTCACACTGATCGATGTATATCTGTTGTACTAGTAGCTGATCGATGAGTCTAGAGAGAGAGGAGAGTTAGAGAGAGCAATAGAGGTGTAGTGATGAGCGAGTGGTGATGTGAGGTGGTGCGTATATGTATGGGCGGGAAAGGGGGAAGGTTGGTGGGTCGCTGTGTAGACGCGGGAAGGAACGACGATGGAGTCACTAATTTACGTATGCAGCGGACACTCCGGTGGTATGTCGCCGTCGACGCCCTTCTGAATACTGGATGTATGTTCGTCCATTCTTCCCTTTCGGGTGATGGGAATCTCGACGTTTGTTGGGGAGGGAGGCGGACCGACAATTTCGTGATAAGCTGTTGGGGCATCAAGCTCTAGTTACGTGTAATAAACAGTTAAAAGAAAACCATACGTGGAAACCTTTGTTTGTAACATTTGGGTCTTTCCCTTTTGTTAATCCCTTCGTTCAGAAACTTTTGGTTAATCCCTCCATATCAGTGGTCGTCACAGAGACTTCTCCCGAGGTGACCACTGCTATTTATATTTGGATATTGGTCATTATTCCGATGTCACCACTAATTGTTTGTTTGTGAAAACAAAAACGTTTGAATATATCATTAAAATCTTCTCTTTTTTTTTGCTGAGTATACCATTACAAGAATTTTTTTGTAATACTCGTGATACACATAATAATATCTACTTCTCGCAGAGGAAGTTATTCGCACATCTCAGATTTCGTCGAAAATTCAAGTAATGGAAGATATCATATTTTTCCTCATCGGCCAATGTAGATATATAGTTCTATGTTCAGCAGTTTATCCAGCCTAATTTTCCGTAACAAAGATGGCGGAAAAATTCTTGTTAATCAATCAAAACCAATTATCTTGTCAATATCTGTAACCACAATGCATGATTGATCGCGAAGGGTCTTGTTCGTTCCTCAATCCGATAACAACTGTTGTTAGGTGGGCCTGCCTTCACGAAATGGACTAAAGTTTTCAGTGATGCAGTTTTTTTTTTTTTTTTGTGGTCGAACACCCTCAACCTCCATGAAGGACAACGCGCATGTAATTTTAATTGGCTTCTGACCAGATAAGCCGTGTCTAATCCTGCGGGAGTCCACCAAACAACTAAATGATGGTGAGCCAGCACATCATTCCAGCGAACTGCTGAAGGATGTCAAGCTAGCCACATTGGTCAATCTAATAGATATTGTTCTACAACGCGTGTGTGGTCAAACTCTCGATACCATTGATTTTCAGTAAGCATCAATATATTAAGTTTTACTATATGAGAATAATATTTGATAAGCCCTTCCAAACAATATCGGCTATGTAGACAAAAATGTTTTCTTAATACAAAAGTCAAAAGTATTTTTACAAAAACACATGCCAATATTCCTCTTTGTCGAGCATCTAACTGCTCCTGATTGTAACCATGAGTAATCAATAAAGTTCTCTCTTTACACAAAAAGAACTTGTAGTTAGCAATGGCATTCCAAATTGTCGCCATTTTCACATAAAACATGGCAGCCAAATTATTATGATGGACACTTTATCTGAAACATCGTACACTAAAAAATTTCCAAGTAAACGGCTGAGGTAAAGGTTCATGTAATTTTCAAAACTTCTAAACATGTTTTTAAATGGGTTTTTCATGGTTCCTTTGAAGGGTACTAGCTTTCTCCTACGAGCTTTCCTTACAGGTGGAGCTTGAAAGTGTCGTCGTTTTCTATTCCCAGTTACGATTAGCGCTTCGATCCCGTGTTCCACCACAAGTTAAACGCGGGGGCATGCAGCATATAGTTAGTTGTCAAAGGTAAAGTCATGTCCTCAGCTCATAGGGACCGGCCGGTCGGAAAGGCCACCACCGACAGCCGCTTCTCTCGTACGTGTTGGTGCTGCCGGTGATACGTCGTACGTCGTCGGAGTTTGGAGACGTTGCGTGCCGCCAGGATGGGGATGGGAATGATGGCGACGCTAGGTTGGGTGGTGCACCGTCCGGAGAGCATCGTGCATGGTGCACATAATAATAACTCCCGACCACACACAACACGCGTATTATACAGACCACAAATCGATTAGGCTACTAATGCCACGACTGGCTGGTAGGAGTACCTCTCGCTGTCATTAGGTTGTAGTAATCTATTTGGTTGATTACATTGCGCATTATCCGAAATGCATGTCAGCGAAGCAGGGCTGGTTGATCCATCGCGACAATCTAGTTTTTGAGACAAACTGAGGCTTGATCATTTTTTTTTCTGTTCGCGAAAAGGCAAGAACATGCAGTGCAGAGAGAGAGAGAGGTTTTTAGTTTATACTCCCTCCGTCCCAGTTTACTTGGCATCCTAGCCTCATCCAGTTTTCCCAAAATAATTGTCATTCTCACTTCCCGATGCACCTTTCTCTCTTCCCAATACACCTCTATCTCTATCTCTCTCCTCCTTGTTTTCTGCGCACCTACCTTTACCAACTTTTCTTAATCTTCGTGTCGAGAGCTAAAACGACAATTATTTAAGACGGAGGAAGTATCATTTTTCTGCGATCTCTTGTGTCTCGACAGATGATTATTGTTTTTTTAAAAAAGAATATATTGATATTTCAGCTTCTGTATCAATCGATACATAGAACTATCAATTATTACATCAATGACACCGTAGAAAGGATAAAACAAGAAAAAAGAACAAAACACTGCGCCCCAATCAAGGAACATGCCAGCCACCAAATTCCACGGACTTAAACGAAGTGTTGCAGCCCTACTGAAAGGAGGGTTAAAAACAATATGTCCTTGCCAATAGCTCCATTAAGAAAATGATGCCACCATGACACCTTGCTCGCTTGGCCATAACATTATTGTGACGTTCCTACGTTCTTTGCAGAAAGAAAATGAAAGGAAAAAGACGGAGTCAAAGACAATTTATTTCTAAATTTTGCTTTCAGGCAGCGAGAAGCAAAATGCACGTGCATATATCCAGGGACAACATATATAGAAAACTGCCAAAGCTCATCCAGCATTCTCAACATATTTGGGCTTATCATTCGTCTAAACACGGCTATGATTAGCAGTAGTTGTGCACCAGGAATGGCTGCACCAGCACCCGATAAATTATTCGTGGCAGCTCGCGGTGAGCTGTTTCCTCATCACAAGTTATAAGACTTCCGCTCATGTCCTATACATTACGATAATTATTATGCATATCAGTTGATCAAATAGTACATGAACTTGCACGCATGCATACGCATCATTATTGAAGCATAATCCACTGTTCATTATTACCGGTGGTTAGTGCCTTTCTTGTATTTTTCCGAATATATATGCATGCAGACAACTTTTTTCTTCATTTGCCAGACTGTCTTTCTGCTCTTTGCCTCTACGTTTTGGTAAACAAGGGTCCATTTGTAGTTCGATGATGTGTATATATCCCATTAAAATCTACCCACCCTCTCAGAAAATCCCTAACCGGACAAGTTCTTCACGATGGCTAGCTGGTTGATGAAAATGATTGTTGTCTTAACGAATTCTGTATGACCGGGAATGTGAGAAACCAAAAGCTACGTGTTCTACGGTTAGAATGTCATGCTCACCATTTAGAAATATTTAGCCACGTTATACATCCATTAGCTATATTCCATCTACTAGAGAAAAGCCAATGAGTCAGTATAAACGAGGAACCTAATAAATAAAGGTGGAGATGTGGAAAAAATAAACTGTTCTTGTTTTGGACAAAAATTATTGACGGAAATTGAAAACTACATAGCAACCAGAATGCTGTAAAGAACTCCACAACAGCATGTATGACATCAAAATATAGTTAACTTATCATGAATGTGCGGGGAATATAGTTAACTTATCATGAATGTGCGGGGAAAATACGTGTGCAAATTAACATACAGTACAGTACAAAATGTGAAGTCACACAGGCCTTTTTCATCTTGACTAGACCGATATTCTAGAACGGATTACTTATACAATGTTTACTTTATTGTATAACGCAAGGGTAACGTGGTTTCTAAGATTTCTTTTCTTTCACATGTCAACTAATGCACTAGACTTGCATTGTAAAGTAATATAATTCTGGACAATGTGTCATATACATAAGCATATATAAATTAGAACAGGACAGGTCAAATCTTGGTGTCCACAATTTGCATTCAAGGGAGTCTTCTTCGATTTATAAGCATGTAAAAGGATGCAACTCACGAGTGTGGGGTGTGCATATGCATGGTGATGTGTATGGGATATCTATGATCGATTTTGATATACGTTGCCCGAGCATTCCACAGGGCGAGTTTCAGCCGCACATCTGGAGATCCAACGGCACCTGCTTTCTTCCTCCCCCCGATCTCTCCTTCCTCTCGATCTCTCCTTCCTCCACGCGCCGCCGCCCCTGCCTCGGCGGGCTAGGGCTTCACCGAGCTCCGCGCGCCCGGAGCTCCGGCGAGCCCTAGAGCCCGCCGAGGCAGCCACCCTCGCCGCCTCCCACCCCCGCCGTCGCCTTCCTCGCCCCCGCCCCGACCCTGGCCCAACGATATCCCCCGCCACCCGCTCCGGCGGCGTTCCCGTCGCCTTCGCCTCCGCTGTCTCTCCCGCCACCACCGCCAGCCTGGCCTACCTGCCCCGGCTCCCCTTTTAAGTCCGGCAGACTCCGGTTTAGCCCCCGAACCCGGACCCTAACCCCAATCCCGAACACTAATCTGTCGGAAATCTCGCCGGAGTTGGAGAAGAGGAGCAGAGGAGTCGTCGCACTAGGAGAGCTAGCCAAAAAATCCAGGCATTGAGTGGCCTCTATAACTCCTTCCTCTCATGCCTAATGTTCTTGTGCACATGAGAGGAAGGAGTTTAATGCCATCTTGCTAGTGTATTGAGCTACACAACATATAGGGACTACTGATTTCATGCTGCCTGGCAAAGCAGGTCGTCCGCTAGGCAGAGCTGTCAGCCGCAAACGTTCAAAATCGGAGGTATGGGAGCACCTGCCTCAGCTAGGCAGATTTCCAATGTTCACAAGCAAACAGGCCGATAATGTCACCATAGACCGATTTTGTTCCTGACACTTCAAAAGATTTTTGTTCCTCAAAAATAAAGATTTTTTTTTTGCGATTGCGCAGTACAACTCAGACACTCAACACATGCCCCCTATGAACGCACATACGCCAACCCTACCTCTATAAGCATCTTCAAAGACTGAGCCGGCAAATCCTCGAGATTGACAAAGTCACCACTGACGTCACGCTGTTGACGGCCACGTCGCCTCCTGCTGAAAGCACAATGCCGTTAAATCCTGGAAAATTCGCTCCCACAGGGAGTCGAACCCAGGACCTTTGTAAGATCAATGAACCTAGAGCATGGTTCATAGGTTTTGTGATTGATGTCAACATGGTCAATGGGACTAACAAGGTTTGCTAGTTTGCAAGATGTTTAGTCTCATGGATGTAGTGACACACTATTGGAGTGCCAACACCTAAATAGTTGCAAGGAAGATGGTAAAGAGGAGAAGTGAACATGAGGACTACTCTACGAGGTGACTACTACACACATGAGGTAAGAGACAAGGTGAGTATGTCATGTGTTCCTCTATGCATCTTATACCTTGACATACTCTTGATCATCATGTTGGTCTTGCCTTATATCATATGCCATGATGATCTTGTCTATTACGTGATGTTGTTCTTGTCTCATATCTTATGCACATTATATGATGCTTCGATCGGGTTGTCCTTTGTGACAACTAGATCTTTGTGACTAAACATCTTTGGATGTAGGAAAGGTGTTCATGCATATTCTTTAGGTCACAATGAAGAAGCTTCGTCTTTGAAGGAGTGCGCCAACCTATTCTCTATATCCTGGTGATTGGTTTCCTCGACGATGGATGATGACAAGGATCAAGGACTTGATGGAGGTCGCGGTTGAGGAGATGGATCAAGGCTAAGGACATGCTAGATCCAAGCAAGTGTTGGCTTGGTGTAGATGTAGGCTTGAGTCCATAGGAACAACCGGACTATCAAGGGGGATCGAGTCGTCTCTCTTAGGTCACACTAGTGGTAGAGGTATGTGGATGCTCAAAGAGTCTCTCAGGCACTAGGGTGACAGCAGAGGAGAAAAAGAGCCAAGTGGACGAAGTTTGGAAGTAAGAATCGAAGAAATGATCAAGTTCAGCTTCAGCAGAGAAGACCGGACGGTACGGTCAAGGAGACCGTATGGTACGGTCTCTAATGAAGATCCAGACAGAGAAGACAAAGTTCTGGAAGCTGAGAAAATAGAGACCGGACTATAGACCGGACGGTACGGTCAAAGAGACCGTACAGTACGGTCCCTATTGGAAGAAGCAACAGAGAAGATGAAGTTTCTGTTGAAAATGAGGAAAGGAGACCGGACGGTACGGTCCTAGAGACCGTACAATACGGTCAGAATGGAGACCGGACAGTCCGGTGGTCTTTTGGCCATGAAGATATCAGAATCTGGAGATCGACCCAAAAGGAAAGTTGTAGAGAATTTCAAGAGCTTTCCAACGGTATATGGTGCACCTCTATCAAAGTTCGGAGCTAGGAGTTAAGTCCAAAATACTATAGACTGCCTGGAGGAGACCGGACTGTCCGGTCATGAGCACCGTATTGTATGGTCAACATATGGACATGAAGATGACCGAATTAGAAGATCAGCCCAAAAGGAAAGTTGTGGGGAATTTCAAGAGCTTTCCATTGATATGTGGTACACCTCCATCGGAGTTCGGAGCAAGGAGTTATCACCGAAATACTGCAGGCTGGAAATGGAGACAGTACAATTGACAGTACTGTACGGTCAGTTGTACGGTCTACACTGTGACTGGACACTTTCGGGGCAACGGCTAGTTTTTGAGTGGAGGGCTATAAATAGCCGGTTGCTTGACCCTTTGGGGTGCCTTTGGCCATTGTTATCAGTGGGGAAACACAGTGGGAGCCAAGAGGATGCAAGAGAAGCACATGGAGAAGCTTTAGAGAGAAATCTTGGTGCTTGAGAGAGAGGAGAAGCACATGGAGAAGATTTAGAGAAGAAAGCTTAGTGCTTGAGAGGGTTGAGAGCATCCATCCACCTCTAGGACTAGTGTGGTCATAGGGAGGCGGTCTTGGTTTGTTACCCTTGGTCTATGGCAAGGCCTAGACCGGTTAGGCGTCGGTGTTGAGCTTGCCAAAGAGAGTGTGGAAGCCAACACAAGTTTGTACACGGTCTTGGAGCTTCCCGTGCGAAAGAAGCATCACTAGTGGAGCGCCCTTTGGCACGCATCAAGTGCGGAGCCTTACCTTCGGAGGAGTACCCGGGAGAAGCCCGGCGGGACGTGCCCGCGACTTCACTCAAGAGCGGTGGATGGTCCCAAGGAGGAGAGCATCGCCGGTGTGCGGCGGGGTGAAGCCCGTGACTTCACTCGAGGAGTGAAGCGTGCTCTTGGGGACATCACCGGCTTTAAAGGGTGGAGTGTGCTCTAGAGGGGATCGCCATCGAGCGGAGGGACGGGGTCGAGACTCCGGCGGGAGTGACCCAACGTGGAGTAGGAGAAGGCGCCATCCTTCCGAGACCACGGGAAAAATCGATGAGCAATCTCTTACTCTTACTCTCTACTACTTGCACTTACTATCTTGTTTATCTTATATGCATGTAGTAGATCTTGTGCTTATCATATGATTGCTTGATGATTGTTTCCGTGTGCTAGCTCTATGTTATCTCTAGTGATATGCGCTTTCCTTATATGTACTTACTTGCTCATAGCTCATACACTTGCTTGATATCATCTAATGATCTTGTTATGCTTTATGTTGTATCTATCTTGTTATCATGATCACTAGCTTGAGCTTCCCATGTGTTACTTATATGCATGCTAGTTCGCTGTCTATCTATCTTATATACTAGCATGTGTAGGACCTACTTGAGCTTCCGTATGTGTTACCCATATGCATGCTAGAATGCTTGAGTGCCTTTACCTATACACTAGCATGTGTAGGACTTGTTGAGCTTATCTTGTATATCGACATATGCTAGGTTGTTCTATATGCTCTTGTATACCTTGCTCCTAGCATGTACAAGTCCTAGCACATGGTTATCCTCGTTTGATCACTATCACATAGTGCACATGTACTCTCTTGTTATGTATCCTTTACTTGCGCAATTAGTTAGAGTAGCTAGAAGTGCAAAAAGTTTTAGTTCATGGTGTGCCCGATTCACCCCCCCTCTCGGTCACACGATCCTTACAACCTTAGGTGCTACTAAGGCTCTTATAATCACTAGGCTACATGCCTTTTCGTACTTAAGAGACTATTAACACGGCTTGGCTGGATGGCTTGTGAACGTTCAATGGATATATGATAACTTTTCTCTTTTTTTAACTAAAACACAAGAGCACTGAGGGCACAGCAGCTTAATCAAAATTCCTACCTCACATCATGTGTTGTGTAACCATAAGATATGTAATTCCAGCGAAGTATTCCTACTCTTTTTCAGAAAAAAGAAAAATGGAAAAGGTTAAAAGACATCATTGCAAAATTTGGCGCTTTAGACAGCTGATCAAAACAATATTAATTCCTATATTATTTTTTTATCTTTTGTAAAAACGGCTATAATTACAAGCAGTGGTGCGCCATAAAAGGCTCGACCCGCAGCAAGCTACTAAAAAAGCTTATCCTGATTTTTTTTCCTATATACCAATACGATAATTGTGTACAACAGCTGATCAAATTATACGCATGCAGCATGATTATTTGAACATAATCCAGCGTCCCTTATAACCAATAGTTAGTACCTTTCTTGTATTGTTTTCAACATATGTATGCGACGAACCTTTTCATTAATTTGCTAGCCTGTCTTTGTTTTAATTCTCGAGAAGAAGGTCTATTAATATAAGGATTGTTGACATATTTATACATTGAAACGTAACCCACGATATAAAGATACGTGTATCATAAAGATTGTTATATTTATTGAACAATATAAGCCGTAGCACTGCTCAGTATAGCTGCCTCTAGGAGTTCCATCGATATGGTGATCAGTGACTGTTAAGAACCATTATCACCGTTGGTTTTGAGATTGTTAGTATTTTTTTTACCAGTGATATCTGGTGTTGGAGCTAAAGAAATTTCAGTGATATTAGTTATTACATCCTAAATTGACAGCAGGACAACACGCTGTCAAATGTGGATTTTATCGGTGTAGGAAACCTCGAATTAAATTGGATTGGACGTATAAAAGAACCTTCCTAACTAGTAGTTCCTACTTTTCGTGCAAAGGAAGCTTACCTTTGAACATTTGTCCCGCCTGAGAGTGAACATTTGTCCTGCCTGAGAGTGAACATTTAACTTTGCTTTCGGAAAGAAAGTGAACACTTAACTACCATGCCAAGCAGATGTGTGACACTAGCCAATATAATGCCCCAATCCGCATGCTACATGCCATTATCCATTCAGCTTCGACTCTCGTAACCTGATTGCAACCTGTTACCACACCAGCATCAAAGTACACAGTCGATGTCGATTCCCAGCTGGGTGGAATGGATCACACCTTTAAACATGTTGGTTGACATCGTGATTGCTTGCACTGTCACAGTGACTTGTGAAGATATAAACAGGCAATGTACTGGCCTAAACTATTTATACGGGGAAAAAGTGATCGACCAACCAGATATATGTACGCAAGACGGTGTCTGACCGTCAGGTACAACCCAAACATACCTGACATGTGTATGATACGTGACATTAATTAATTGTATTACGCACACAACTATTGTTTTCTGAATATTATATCCTTTTGTGTTTGACTTCATCAATAAAAACTGGAGGCAGTAATTTGCTTTACCTTTCCACGGTTTCTTTTGAGCACATGTAGCAGCTCAATCAATTATTTTAGAGTAACAAAAATCTGCCAAGTTTCTTTCGAGCACATGTAGCAGCTGAATCGCTTATGCCATGAATCAAATCAGTTGCCATGCATATATATGCACGGAATTCTCTTGTGAAAAAATGGTATCATATAACAATTAACAACGGTTTGTGCAAACCGGTGCAACCAACATTTAACTTCAGGCTAGAGATTTAAAACTGAGTACTGCTAGACATCCGATCCATCCATTTGTACAACCGTTCAATGACTTTAACTCCTTTGACACGAGCCCGCTTCATTTTTAACATGTTAAGTATTTCTCTTTTTTTAAAAAAAAATACGACGGTTAACTCCATGCACTCTCCCTCCGCATACAGTAACGTGATTTTTTTTTTCAATCGTGCAGTGACGTGATTCAACGAAGTTAAATTCTTTAATCCCAGTCATCAAAAGATATGGCATGAGATATTTGGTTTAGAGCGACTGCTGTGAGACATTATTTAATTATGGAATTGGCTTAAGAAAATTTTGTTCGCTGCATAACTTCTAAGCTCATTCCCACTGTCCTGCAGCAAACAACATAATATCCCCTCTTGTGTAATGACTCAACCCAAGTTTGGTGTGGCTGGTAAGCTGAAAAAGATAACAACTAAATTTATTAATGTTATATATTTGGTGCTCTCTTTTTCTATACTATTCCTTTTGTGACCATCTGCATTTATCACCTTTTTTTGCAAGGAGCATTTATCAACATGTTAAAATATTAGAATTTAAGTAGTCAGATTTTCTCCACATCCATCTATTCGGATCACCGTTGTTTTGGTGTTCTCATTGTTTATTTACCAGTATATATTTTGTGAATCTCTATAGCAGATCGTACAATGGATATGTTGTCCAACAGCTATTTCATTGATGTTGTAGCTGTGATGTTCCGAGTACAGTGCTCAAAATATACAGATTGTCCTACGGAATACTAGAGGCGTGAATTTGTCAGGAATAGGCAGTCCAATATGATGCGTGCAAAATTTTTGGCAGAGTACTGATGCAGTATGTTAGAGAAAATCATTAGGTTTTCCAACCCTTATGTTCTGCTCCTGCAAGTAGCTCGTAATGGCATTTTTCTGCCAGCCCTTGAAGCTCCTGCAAAGCAGAGCAAAAAAAAAAAAATATTGTCAACTAGAAAATGGATCACGATCATACTCATAATAAACAATTCAAAGCAACATCAGAAAAATCTATTACCATCAGAATAATCCTACGGTCATAGTTGTGAACAGTTAATAATTTTAAGCCAGATAAACTGACTGAACAAGAAACTTTCGTCAATAAAAAATATTATCATCAAAGAAGGTAAGAACAGCAAGAACATTCTATCATTAAGCTGCATTGTTGAACTTCAAGTAAATATGGAGCAAGATTGAACTGTGGTGGGACTGGGTATCAAAGAGACCCTCACCTCATCAAACTATAGTACAGGTAAATTTGATAAGAACAGATGTCTTAACATGTAAATCCTACTACTTTAATTCTAACTTAAAAGAAACAATCGTAATTTGTTAACTGGTCAAACCTTGATTTTGATCAGTTAACTTGATTTTTGGGACAAATGGCAAAGCATGTATCAAGTACAACAGAAGGCAATATAATCATTCTTTTGCTATATATGTGCTTTGAATTATGACAACGAAAATCGTGTTAAAACACACCGAAAAAGTTTTTTAAAAAGCCTATAGAGTTTTGAGCCTTCAGGCAACTTAAGTTAGATGTTCTATACAGGGATACCAAACTAAATAATTTCAGTGCAGACCGCCAGGATTTTAAGTAACCTAAGGTGGAAATAGGATTTGAGATAATGATTTACAAGTGAAACTGTTCTGTAATTCAAAAGTATCTTATTAATATTATCTTAAAAATATATGCAATAAAATTGTGTATTCTACAGCATAGAGAAGTTGGTTGACACTTACTTGTGATCAAGATGAGCTATAATCTCACCCTCAGGGAATGCTGCCTTCGTGGCGTCATAAGAAGCTTTAATGGAGTGTTTCCACATTCCACCAACCTCACCAGAAGTCTTTCCATTTACTTGTGCTGGTGTATCCATTGGCAAAGAGTAACCAGAGAGCAAATGACCAACCCATACGCCATCTTTGCTGAAATATTTTGAGATTATGACACAGCCTTAGATTCACAGGTTCAAGTGCATGTAAAATGCTCACTCATATGCCCTTTAGTAAAGCAAGCATATCATTCAATAAGAAAGAAAACTAGAGATAATACTAGTTAATGACCGTCTATGCCTGGCAAACTGATAGATGGTCTTTTCCTTGAGATATCTACCATTACATCTAGGTAAAGAAAACACCTTGTACTGATGTCATATAATTGAAAGTTCATCAAAAGAGCACTCGAACTAACCAGAGATGAACTATGTTGATATTTTAACTTTGAAAGCCCTAACAGACGCAAAGCAAAAAGACACAGAGGAGATGGCCCATCACTAGAAAGTTCCTTAACTTCACCCCTGCACTTACATGACAATATCCATATGACGAGGAGCATAGTGACCACCACCAATACCTAGTAGAACTTTTTCACCATTCCTGCATAACAAATGAGTTCGTGTTCTTAATAAATAAATGGGTTCTTAATAAATAAATGGAAAGAGGGTCAGAAGGTAACCAATTAATTCTTCGAAGAAAGCAAAGGTCAAATTTCCACCACACAAATAAAAGGAAAAATCATTGTAGTAATGTAGGAGATGAAAATCCAAGGACAATTTGTCGGGACACCGTAAAAAGCCAACTTTGTCTGCAGGACAAACAAACAACAACAACAAACAACAACAAAGCCTTTTTATCCCAAGCAAGTTGGGGTAGGCTAGAGATGAAACCTGCAGGAACCAACAAGAGAGGCAAAACCAACCAAAAAGAGAAAGGGCAAAACAGGACAAAAGAGAAAGAAGAGAGAAAAAAGAGTGAAAAGGGTATTAAAAAAGGGTTAAAAAAGGAGAAATCAAGGTTCCGGCATGTGGATTGCTTGCTTCCACTCTCTCCAACTTTGTCTGCAGGACACTAAATCAAAAAACTTTGTCTGTAGGACCAAGCCAACATTATTCAGTGTCCTGTAGTCAAATCGCCCGCATAACATTTTGTCAACTCAGTGGTATTGTTATGTGCCAAACTTGCCTGGGAGCATGGTTGTTTCTCGGTACAACAAGCTCTCCTTACCAAATATGATTACACCCGCTCATTATACAGAGAGGCCTGGACTTGAATCCAAACCGACTCCTAATATATTAGGATTACATCTTTCCTTCGACTCAACATCCCTTTCCTAATCAACGACTCCTGATCCAAATAGACCAAACCTTCTAATGATGATGTATGGAAAGGGTGCAACTGCACCCCATCCTTACCACCCTCCTGGTGACTGCACAAGGGCAGGCAGCACTAGCCCTAAGGGCCGCCACCACCGGGTTGGCCCATCACACCAGCACAAGGGCAGGCAGCACTAGCCCTAAGGGCCGCCACCACCGGGTTGGCCCATCACACCAACCCAGCAGCGGGCAAGCCTTAGGGGTTAGGATTAATGCTGATGCTTCCCTTGCAGCTCTGCCAGGAGGGCAGCATGGATCGGGTGTTCCATCTATCAAGATTAGGAATATTTAGTCTTAGAGATAGTTCAGATTTGGAGCAATGGTTTAGATAAAGGAGTGACTAAAGTAGGAAGGTATGACAGTATTCGAGTAGGAATGTGCATAGGAGTCTAGTCCTCTATATGTTATGAGAGTGGTGTAATCAGAATTACTTCAAATCTGAACTACTCCAAACATTACTAATAGTCTAAAGCTGAAAGCAGAAGGATTCTGCAACCGTACAGTGTTTTGGACTATGTGGAATCTTTCCAGTGCGGCACGGGTTTTGTGGTCGTCGTGTCCTTCCCTCGCACGCCCGCAGTGTCTTTTTTCCTGATGCCCGGCTCCCATTCCCACAGGCGCTCTCTCTCACCACTTTCCTGCTCCAGTTTTTTCAAGCCTTTCTTTCCTACTCCAGCCTACTTGCTTGGTGTCTGAGCATCTCTTCTGTGCTCTGTGGTTAGTCAGCCCCTACCAGCCAGGTCTGGCTGTGGAGATGGGAGATAGGAGTATGACCGATGCAGCAGCTGGCTTGCAGACGTGGGTCCATGGGCTGCCATGAAGTGCTACTGCTCCACATTCCACACTGGCACACTGCTCCAACATCACCAAAAAGAAATTTTGCTAGGTGCACCCAAGTGCCCATAATTATACACCATTAAATCAAAGTGAAAATTATGCTAGGTGCACTCGAGTAGTACTAATACTACTGTATAGAAAGGCTGTACTCATTTCTATTGCTAATTTCACATTTGCATGGAGCCACTATTTTGAAAAGGTATAAGGCCTTCTAAATTGTGTTAAAATAGTCTGTAATTTAAATCCTCATTTTTCTATGATTGAGACCTTTAAATGGGCGCGATGTAGTGCGCCTACAGACCTAATCTATATACATAGGGAAACTGGAGTCATTGCTGATCTGATGGGTTGGGCTGGGCAGAGGTGACTGGGGCCATTTGGCCCATACGGTGGCATCTATATCTCCATTTGGCAGGAGATGTTCGTGTCTAATCCTTAGTGGGATATTCCATTCCACTCGAAAAGAGAAAAAAAACAGAAAACCCAATCACTCACAAAAGCAAAAAGAAAGACCAAGTTTAAAATGTTGTCAATGACAATGCCGTATCCCACAATGTGAGCAACTTGTACGGACATACCTCTGCCAACTTCCAACAGCAGTTCCATCCTCAAAACCAAGACCTTTCCATAGAACCTGCAAAAATTAGAAAGCTCAGTTCTAACCTTTCCCATATTGACTCTTTACACAAACATGCCATCTAATGAAAAGTTAGATTTATATTCACCGAATACACAAACTTGGTGCATTTTGACTAAGGAAATCAAAGGTTGTTCACCAAGGGAACAGGTGTTGAAGGTTTCAATGAAAGGGTAAAAACAATATCTGGTTACAAGGATTTGTAGCAAATAGAGATGCACCAAACTGAAAAGGGGGATGGGGAAGAAAAAGACAGAGAGAGAGAGAGAGAGAGAGGACTCACTAGAGCAACTGCCTGTGCAGCATCTTGTCTACCCCAGTATTCTTCCGTACTTCCTGACATTTTGTCTGCCTGTTAGTTCAGTTGCAAAAGTGGGTTGGTGGGATACATCATGATACTATAAGATTCACATGTACCCATTACTACTACAAAATATAAGGCTAGATGGAGAAACTTGAACAGAAGATGGGTGCTTACTCGCATCTTGTTCGCTGGTCATGTTTTAAGAAGTTGAATATTTTGTTTCCTCAGTTTGATTATGCCATGATGTATCTAGTGATACTAATTTGGTATTATAAATAATGATACTTTTTTATATAAGCTTGGTCACTTTTAAGTTAGTTTGACTCCTAGAAATAGAATCTTTGTCGGACAGAGGGACTAGAAAGCTAGATGGAGAGAACTGCACAGAAGCTGCCTGCTTTGCTCGCATCTTGTTCAGCCTGATCATGTTTTAAGCAACATTTTTTTAGCAGTTGAGTACATTGTTTTCTCAGTTAGAATGTGCCATGCAAGATGTCTTAAGAGAGGTTATTTACTTGTCTACATTTAGTTGCATGATTTGCACTAAGATCAAAGAGATTGAAAATAACTGTCATCGACATGTGAGACCTACAAGTGAATATGACAGTTACTGCTTTAGATTAGTCAAGTCTGTCAAAAGAACAAAGTTTCAAAGTCCTTTTTAATTATGATCCATAGCTATGCTTGCAACGTTGAAGGAATCATATGTTCAGTAAACGAAAGCATGCACATAGGAGTTGAGCATGATGGCATGTAGGAGGCAAAGAAAGAGAGAATTCTACAAGGCAAGAAGTCTTCTAAGTAGATCTGTTTCTGAAACTGTAAATAACATGTACGAGGGACTGGCGCCTAAAGTAAAAAGGTTTATCTTGTAGGATGATTTTCAAAATTTTTGCAGTTAAGGACGATGGCATACCAGAAGTAAGAAAAATAAGTACTGATATAAGCGTGTACCTATCTCAACAAACATGGTAGGTGTGTTGGTAACTGGCCCATGGTGAGTAGCCTCAAGCGTAATCTTCACAAGCAATCATTATCATTATCAGAGTCATTTGTCAACGAAAAAAATACAGATCACTAATGTAGAGAAAGGTACCTCAAATTCTGGAACAAGACCTTGGTCTGCAGCAACCTTTTGCATCAACCGGAGCCATGGGCCAATTCGGGGGTTTGGCATTGCTGCCCACCCAGGAATCCCTCCTTGAGGTGGGGTCTCATCCTCCCTCAGATGTGGTACGCCTTCAGTTGAGCAGTTAACAGCATGTCCAGTAGCGCGCAAATGGATGTTTGAGGAAATAAAACCATTAATTAAACAAATTAACAGATGTGCGTGCATGCCATTTAAAACTTGAATATATTGCTAGACTGCTAGTTGCCTTCATGCTCTAACCAGCATAAGTAAGGTTTTCAACATATATGATACATCAAGACAGTGACAAACTGGGAGAAAGAAGCATACGAGTGATAATCGTACCAATGGGATGGACAGTGAGTGCAGGGCGGTTGGAGACTGCGGTGTGTTTGCTGAGGAATATGACCTCCGAAACGACCTCTCCAGTGGCTTCCTGCCATCTGCGGTCAAGATGATCCTCGGCAATAATGCTTCGCTCGTGCTTTAATAGCCGAACATCGCCATTAATGAAGCTCTCCGTCCACTCCTACAAAACAAGAAACAGAAGAGATCACTAGAGTACAAGGATAGTTTGAGAGGCTATTTAACAAATTTCAAAGGTACAAACGAACGCCGTTTGGATGCATTTAACTCAATCAAAAACAGGGTTTGAGTCTGTTACAAGACTGAGTTCTTGGCATGGCCAATGAGATGTGATTTCTCATAATATACCTATGGTTGTAACCTTGGAACAATACGTTTGATCCCCACAAAAATACGAGAAACAGGTCCATATAATAGAAAACGAGAAATCTGGTGAACTAGTCCTTAATTGCCTCACCAATTATACCTCTCCTATTGTATACCAGTGCTCCTTGGAAACCAGTATTGGTACAACAGGCATTCATATCCAAAATTAGATACATGAAGTTGCCCAAACCGACATCTAGCATGTCTCCTCTGCATCCCACCGACCGGAGACATATATACAGGTATCCTAAACACCGCAACTCGTTGCTACTACCAATCAACACCGAGTGAAGCACAGCTAATATTGGGTTCGGAACTTCGGATGCAACACACAACAGCACGGATGGAATCGAGATGTAAGGGGAACAGATTGAAGGGGTGTGGCGAGGCGTGACTGCTTACGGCGATGGGCGGGCCGGGGGACCATCCGGGCATGGAAAGGAAGGCGGCGGCGGGGCCGATGGACGCCGGGTCCGACGCCGTCGCCACCACAAGAACCACCATCTCCTCCGCCGCCAATCCCTCTCCTGAGTCTCCTCTCGTCTCCTCGCCGCCGCCGACGGAGACTTACTCGCTACCTGCTGCCGTGAGTACCGTGGGGCACGAGAGAGAGAGGAGTACGAGGATACCACGACTCTCTTTAACCGCGGTGGACGGGGAGTCGGACCAGCGAACGGCGGAACCTGTGGGCGGGCCGGACATTGGGTTCTGGTCTTCTGGAGCCACCGACCAGCCAGGTGGTGTCCCGCGTTCGGTCCCCCTGTCGTTGACGGGATCAGGAACCGGTGGGCGGTCTCGTTTGGGTTAGCCGCGGCAATTTTGGGCCGTTTGGGTTTTCAAGTTCTCCACGGCCAGTTTTGTCTTTTAAAGAGAAAAATGAACACCCTTTTCTTAATGATCTTCTAACAAATATCATGCCCAAATTAAACATAATCACATAAAGTGAATATGCTACCATATTGATTGCTTAAAGGCCACCATCATGGTAATTTCTTTTAAAAAAAAGATACTTCCTCTGTTTTAATATTCTTGATGTGCTGGCTAGTTCTTTTCTAGTTTATTTGTTGGTCAGAAGCATCAACAAAACACAAATGGAGGAAGTATGTGTTATAATAACAATAGCGAAATATATGAAGGTACATCTTCATTGTATCTGCCAGTGGCGGAGCAGGCACAAATCATAGAAGGGGCCAATTAGCTGAAGATGCAAATGCTAATCTACGCATGAGATGCCAATGTTTTTCAGTTCTTGAGGATTTTTATTTGGATTTGAATGACAAAAAAGAGAGAATTTACTTGTACTTCGTGCTCTGAACATAAATGGGCTGGTAAAGATTCGTGTACATCAAGGGGGGCCGCAGCCGTGGCTCTACCAGTGGTATCTGCAATTAATACAAGAATTAACTATTCTAACATTTGAACTTATTGTCATTATATAATAACAATGTCATGGACAGCGAGACAATTACGATGGCTTTATGAATCTCAAAAATAATCGATCATGTTCTTGAGAATCATCAGTTCTCGTGGGATACCATGTGCACACTTAACCGTCCAGGCCAGAGAAAATTAGCTAGGTATCATCAAGAAGCATGGAAAATGAAAAATAATATGCTGCATGATGATGATGATGATATTTCGGGCCTAGGGCCACATTATGTGTGACACAACAAATATTATTATCGAATTGCTAGCCCCTTTTTACCCATCTTAATTGTAGTGAGGCACTCCTGCTTTTGTTCAGTGAAATTAAAGAATTGGAAGTTCACTTTCGTGCTGCCTTAAAATTTATTTGACAAGTGAGGCAACTTATTATATATCTATATCTCTGAACTGAAGAATTGAAGGTTCTTGCTCTAGTGACTTGCACCTAAATATATTAGAAAAAAGAATATAAATGTTATGTAATCATTTTCTTAGAATCAAATGTTATGTGATTGGAGGATAGATCTCCATTGCTATACTTCACACTTAACGCCAGTTTGGCACAACTAAATTAAAACTTATATTTACTTAAATAAGCAGAAGTTGTAACAAATATGAGGATTCTGAAAAACAATAAACTAAAACTAAAAAATTGAAATAATAGGAAGTTATAACCTATCAAATTAACTTCATTTCTGAGTAATGAAAGCTCCTTTTCCTGAAAAAAATAACCTATCAAATAAGTTGCTTTTTTTTTGAACGAAAAGTAAGATAGACTTTTCCTTTTTCTTTAGCTTGTTGGCGAAATCTTGCGGACAACCCCTCCGGATGGATGCATAACGCATTTCGGTCCCACGGCCACCACTCCTCGCCGCCGCCGCCTTCACTGATTCCCCATTCCTCGTGTTCCCTGTCACAGATCCGTCCATTTCGATCCAGTAATCCGTGCGAGCTCCCGGCCGCCGCGCGGCGACCATGGCGAAGGGCGCGACCCCGTTCGCCGGCCTTCAGGAGGAGATCATCATCTGGGAGATCCTGGTCCGCCTGCCCCCCAAGCCCCTCCTCCAGTGCCGCGCCGTCTGCCGCGCCTGGCGCCGCCTCCTCACCACCCACGCCTTCCTCCTCGCGCACTACCGCCACCAGCCCTCCTTCCCCCTCGTCTGCGGCTTCCAGCTCGGAGGCAGCAGGTACCAAGACATCCTCGCCCTCGACTGCCGGGCCGCCGACCCCGCCGCGCAGCTCATCCCCCTCGCTCGGCTCAGCGACGCCACCTTAGACGTCCATGCCTCCTGCGACGGCCTCCTCATCCTGACCATCCAGGGCATGTTCTTCTCTATCTGCAACCCAGTCACCCGTGAGTGTGCTGCCCTGGATGCACCGGACGCTGCTCTACCGTCAGGCTGAATGATGCTCGAACATGAGATTCCTGGTCGTCGAAATGCCTACTATATCTACTCATTGGGTAGTGGTCTGCCGAGGTGCATTGGATCACCGTCATCAGAGAGACCGCGGTGCCGTGGAACACCTGTCCTGGTTCGTGGTTGCCTGCACTGGAACCCAGTTCAGCACCAGAGTGGCCATGGCGGCATGATAACCGTGTTCGATACCATGGTCGAATCATTCAGGGTGATGCGTGCCCCCATTGTTCCCAACATGAATTATGGGTATGGTCTATTTGAGATGGATGGCGCGCTGGGCATGTTCAACTGTAATGATGGCAAACTGGAGCGCGTTGATATCTGGGTGCTGCAGGACTACGAGAAGGAAGTCTGGAAATTAAGGTACCAGGTTGAATTACCCACGTCAGAGATCATAGAGAAGTTTGATGGGTGTCGACAATGGAGTGCAAGGGCTGTGTTCGAAAAGGGTAGTGTGGTTGTGTTAGTCCATGGCGTTGGGTGGCTGTTTCATGTTGATACTGAGGGGAAATTGCAGGCGATTTTCCACCGCGATGGCCAGAATCTAATGCTTTATTCAGAAATGATCAAGCAGAGTCTTGTTCCACATGCCTTTTTACAAAGCTCAATGGTTATGGTGTCAATGGTTGGGCATTTATTTGATGGAAGTAACTTGAGGTGCTGCTTCTTTATGGCCAACCAGAATCTTACCCTTGATGTTTCGGATACTAGTAGCTTGACTTCTCAGCTTCCCCTCTTATTTTACTGCATGAAATTTATGTTCTCTCAGTACTCAGTGGAGCTGAGGTTTCTATTGTGTGCGTGAAACTGTTAATGGATGAGTGCCCTATTTCAACTATGTTTATTCAGATAATTTCAGAGCTTACGGTTCTATTTCGTGCAAATGTTTGACAAGTAATGGTAATTGTTTTCCTGGGCATCTGGTGACCTCCTGAAATCTTGTTAGCATTATTCTTGTGTTTCTGTTGATGGCATTTTGTAGCCAACCATGGAATAAGACTTACTACCCTGTCTGTGACTTGCAACTGATTGCTATCAGAGCTCGGAACTGTGCTCATTGGAAATATAGTTGCAGTGGAGTAAACTGTTTTTGAATTTTTATTGCATCGGGCTAGGTATGTAGACTAAACTTTAATTGTACTCCCTCCATCCCTTTATACAAGAGCATCTCCAGCAGGCCGCTTAAAATCGAGCCCCTAAAAGGACATTTGGGGCTGGCTTATATATATATATATATATTTTTTTTGAAACTGGGTGACTTTCATTACTCAGACTGTGCTGACAAATCGTTAGCCACAATTACGCGGATACAATCAGGCAGGGTGCTTAACATAGTTTCTACACCCTCCTCACATTGACACCCATAAGCTGCTAAAACATGAGCAGCTTTGTTACAACCTCTACGACAGAAAACACAAGAGAAACTCAAAAAGTTTGATGACACCAGATACTTCAGTTCTACTAACAGTCCCCCCACATGCGAGAGATTATAAGCTTCTGATCGCATGGCCTGAGTTACCAGCAGGGCATCCGTCTCCAGCACTACCTGACTTATCCCCAAACTGATCGCAGCTTGCACTCCCTGAAGGCATGCTATTACCTCCCCTTGAAAGGCATCAAGCATATTACTCACTCTTCCACGCCCCGCTGAGACCACGTCTCCATCGCTATCTCTTATGATGTAACCCCAGCCTCCACTTCCAGATTCCGGCTGGAAAGAAGCGTCGCAATTCAGTTTCAGAATGCCCGCCTCTGGCTTTCTCCACCTCTCCCTCGCCTTTTGCTTCTGCTCTTTCTCAGTGCAGAACACCTTCAGTACCTCTCCCATATATGTTTGGATACTTCTGGCTATAATTTCTGCACTTTTCCGGCGCCCTCCTTCCCTTATGCTATTTCTTTCAGACCACCATGACCACAGCGTTAAGATTAGCTTCAGCCTTTTCTTCTCCTCCTTCTTCAGAATATAATCCACCACCAGCATTGCTGTGTTCATGTTCGCCATCTCTTGACATTCAGTCTCTAGCTGCAGCTCTGTCCAAACCTTTCTGACGGCTTTGCATTTGAAATATAGGTGCGCACCATCCTCATCCACTCTCCCGCACACCGGGCACTTTGTGTTAATTTTCATGCCACGATGCTGCAGGTTAACTCTCAGTGGGTGTGAGTTGTGGGCAAACCTCCACAAAAAATGTTTGACTTTGTTTGGACATCGTATCTTCCAAATTTGCTTCCATATCATGCTCTCCTTGCTCGTGGTGCTCGTCCCTGAGGCAGCTCCTCTAGCCCGGTTCCTGAGTTCATCCTCGCGCAACACTTTATAGGCGCTCTTGACTGAAAACATGCCTCTCGGATCGAAGTGCCATGCCACTTGATTTTCCAGCCCTTCATGGACAGGGATTGTTAGGATAATTTTGGCTTCCTCTTCCCAAAAGGTGTCCCTCACTAGCTCAGCGTTACGGAGCCGAGCCCAATTCTGCTAGCCTGTAGTAAGCCGTCGTGTTTTAGGTCTGGGTGGTGGCGCCTGGTGGGATCTCCACTGGGCAGCGGATAGAGGACGTTGCGGGGATGCTGAGTAAGATGAAACTGTCGGAGGCAGAACGGAGAGGCATCAGAATTGGTGGGAAGGCGGCGGCGAGGAAGAAGGACCCTGACCCTCAGGCGATCGGGAAGGTTTTCTCTGACAAACCAGTGCGAACGGATCGTCTTGAGATGGCTCTGGCAAAACCATGGTGCCCAATTAAGGGGCTGGCGTGCAAAGATCTGGGTGAGAACAGATTTCTTTTTACCTTTTTCCAAGCCTCGGGGAAAAGGAAAGCACTAGAGGAGGGACCCTGGATGCACTCCAAGGATCTACTGAGGTGGATTACGATGAAAATAAGACGATCGATGAGACTGAATTCATATACACACCAGTATGGGTGAGGGTGCTGAAAATGCCCTTGGGCATGATGAATAGGGAGTATGGAGAAGCTATCGTAATCTGGTGGGCTCATTCATGGACATGGACATGGAGGAAGATGGCACTGCTGTTGGTGAGTTCCTCAATTGATTCTCCAGCCCTTCGTGGACAGGGATTGTTAGGATAATTTTGGCTTCCTCTTCCCAAAAGGTGTCCCTCACTAGCTCAGCGTCCCAATCCCCAGTAATTGGGTTGATGAGGTCCGACACATGGAGCAGTAGACTGCTCCCTCTAGGGGATATTGGAACTCTTGACCAGTCACATGGTAGCCATGGGTCTCTCCAAATATTCAGATTTTGTCCATCTCCCACGCGCCATACAATTCCAAGCTTCAGCTTCTCGATGCCCCGAAGTATGCTGCGCCATGTATACGACATCCCCGCTTTCGGTGTGGCTTCAAGGCAACTGGAGTTTGGGAAGTATTTCGCCTTTAATACCCGTGCACATAGGGACTCTGGGTTCTGCACCAGTCTCCAACCTTGCTTGGCGAGCATCGCTAGATTGAAGATGTAAATATCTCTGAATCCCAGGCCTCCTTCGCTCTTCGGTCTAATCATCTTCTCCCATCCCAGCCAATGTATCTTGTGTTTCCCCTCCTGCTGGTTCCACCAATAACGGCATATCATGGTGCTAATCTGATCACAAAGCTGTTTAGTTAGATCAAAGCATCCCATTGCAAATGTCGGGATGGCCTGAGCGACTGCTTTGATCATAATCTCTTTACCCGCCCACGAGAGGAATTTTTCCTTCCAACCTTGGATCCGTTTCCATATTCTGTCCTTGAGATAGGCAAATATTTTAGTCTTGGAGCTCCCTACATGCACCGGTAAGCCAAGGTATTTCTCATTCAAAGTCTCTCGTTCAACATTCAGGATATTGCGCACTTCAGCTTTGTATTGGGGCTTCGTGTTCCTGCTGAATAGGACGGCAGATTTTGCTTTGTTGATCATCTGTCCCGAACATCTCTCGTAAAGATCCAGAATGTTCTGGAGTTCGGTAGCATCCTCACCCTTTGCACGAATCAAAATTAGGGAATCATCGGCAAACAACAAGTGGGAAATGCTAGGAGCGTTGTGACAGACTTTCACACCCGCAATCCGCCCTTCACTCTCTGCTTGATTCAGAAGTGCAGAGAAGCCCTCCGCGCACAACAAGAACAAATACGGGGAGAGCGGATCGCCTTGCCGCAGCCCCCTCTCTGGCTTAAAGCTATCAGATAAATCCCCATTCACCTTAATCTGGTACGATACCGTAGTGACACAGCACATAATCAATTGTATCCACTGTTCAGCGAACCCCATCTTCCTCATCATATCCCTCAGGAAATTCCATTCGACGCGGTCGTACGCCTTGCTCATATCCAACTTGAAAGCTGCATAACCTGTCTCGCCTTCCCTCTTATTCATCAAATAGTGTGTCACCTCATAGGCTATGAGGATGTTGTCTGAGATGAGCCTACCCGGCACGAACGCACTCTGAGTTGGCGCGATTATATCAGGCAGCAACAGTTTCAGGCGATTGGCCAGAACCTTCGAGATCACTTTGTACACAACGTTGCATAAACTGATCGGACGTAGGTCTGTTACTTTTTCTGGATTTGGGACCTTCGGGATCAGGGGTTGTAAGCTTCATGACCATTGGAGTTCGGAAACCCCAAAGGTATGAATGTTTTGGTGATTGGGTGACCATATTGATGTGACTAACATTTCCATGTAGGATATTCAAATGGTCATGTCAATAGAAGCGTCGTCTCACAACTTTATCTTGTTGACGACTTGGTGATTGGTTACCTCGACAATTCGGATCGAGAACTTGATGGAGTCAAGGATGGGTCAAGGCTAGGGACATGGTAGACCAAGCAAGTGTTGGCTTGGTGTAGATGCTAGCTTGAGTCCATAGGAAAAACCGGACTATCAAGAGGGATCGAATTGGTTCTCTTAGAGCACACTAGGTTAGAGATCAAATGGATGCATTGTGAGTCTCTTGAGGGCTGGGGTGGCTGAAGAGAAGAAGAGGAACCAAGAATGGAGAAGTTGGAAGCAAGGATCAAGAAGTGGATCAAGTTTTCAGCTTATGCCGAAGAGATCGGACAGTACGGTCCTAGGGACCGTATGGTACGGTCTTCATTGAAGATCCAGACAGAGAAGTGAAGTCTCGGGATGCTGAGAAAATGAAGACCGGACAATGGACCGTATGGTACGGTCAAGGGGACCGGACAGTACGGTCATCAGAGGATTTCCAGACAGAGAAGTTGAAGTTTCTGGAAGTGAAGAGAATGAAGTCCGGACAATCGACCGGAAGGTACGGTCCTAGGGACCGGACAGTACGGTCTTCATTGGAGATGAAGAAGAAGATGGAGATGCGTCTGGAAATAGAGACCGGACAATACGGTCTGGAAGAGACCGGACAGTACGGTCCTTTGTACGGTCTCTAGTTTCGCAGGGCACTTTTGGGCAACGGCTAGTTTTGGGTTGGTAGCCTATAAATAGTTGGTTGCCCGCCCCTTGAGGGGTCTCTTGGCCATTGTTGGAGTGCAGGAAACTCAGAGGAAGCCAAGAGCAAGGGAGAGAAGCACTTGTGAAGGATTTGGAGTGATCCTAGTGCTTGAGAGAGTAGCAATTGCATCCACTTGATCTCTAGGCTAGTGTGAGCTTGAGAGAGTCACTTCGGTTTGTTACTCTTGGTCTATGGCGAGGCCTAGACCGGTTAGGCGTCGGTGTTGAGCTGTCCAAGGAGATTGTGGAAGCTAACACAAGTTTGTACACGGTCTTGGAGCTTCCCGTGCGAAAGAAGCATCACTAGTGGAGCGCCCTTTGGCACGCATCACGTGCGGAGCCTTACCTCCGGAAGAGTACCCGGGATCGAGCCCGGCGGGATGTACCCGCGACTTCACTCGGAGGGTGAAGTGTGCTCTAGGAGGGATCGCCTTCGAGCGGAGGGACGGGGTCGAGACTCCTGCGGGAGTGACCCAACGTGGAGTAGGGGAAGGCGCCATCCTTCCGAGACCACGGGAAAAATCATGAGCATTCCTATCCTTATCTCCTTTACTTACTAGCATTTACGTTTCCGCATTTACTTCATGTGCTAGTAGAATTGCTTGATAGGGTGTCTCTTTACTACTTGGTAGAATTGCTTGCTAGGGTGTTGCTTGTTGCATAGACTAGATTATGTGCGCGCTTCGCTTGCTTTTGTTATCACCATATCTAGTCTTGCTAGCTTCACGCCTAAAGTACGTTTGGGAGAAATTGTTGACACACCGATTCACCCCCCCTCTCGGTGCCCTTGATCCTTTCAAGTGGTATCAGAGCCTCGTTGCTCAAATAGGGCTTAACCGCCTTGAGTAAGGATGCCGGGAGGTAGTGGACCGCCCCCGTTCGATGGGACCGACTATGCCTATTGGAAAGCTCGCATGCAAGCTTACCTCTGTTGGCGGTGCTTATCACTCAAATTTTACCGCCAACACCATTCAATAAAAGCCATCAAACAAGGATAAAATGAACATTCTTTTATGTTAATGGCTCTCCACGAGTTTTGTTGGAGTATTTGAATGCAGGGAGCGATATGGACCAAAATGACAGGAAATGGGGGCCAAAGCCCACCGGCCAGCCCAACCATAGGCTGGCCGGCCCACTCAGGCTCCCGCTGAAGTTCATCTTCCTTCCAGAGGCCTTTTGCAGCTTCCCCACGTGGAATTCAAGGCCCATCCCAACAAGGAACAACCGTCATTCTACAACATGGGCTTTTAGGCCTAAACTTGAAGGCCACTCCAATTCTGCCGCCCCCATCAAGTAGCCGACCTCCAAACCGTCATCAGGAGGGAATCTGAGACGTCCACGCAAAAGACGGTGGCAAACCGCCATAATCAATGGCCGGCCGGCCACCCTACTAGGCCGGCCGGCCTACCTTTGCGCCACCGCCACTCCATCTTCGGCTACAAGATGCACACCGACATGAGGACCCTATAAATACCCCCGGCTAGCTTCAGAGCAACTCGCACCTGGAGATACACTTGAGTTAGTCATTAGTGAGTAGCGAAGCGCTGCTGGTAGTGAGTGAGTGAGTGAGTGAGAGGCTAGGAGAGTGAGTAGTCCCGGAATGCCGGGACTCTACTTCTTCGGCGCCTCGGGTATGCTCCTCGCCTGGGAGTAGTCGTTCGAGTCTTCCAGGCCGGGTAACATGTAAGGAGATTATCGGTCGGGTAATAAAGTATGGTATTCTTCTCTATTTATTTATGGGTTTCAGGTATGCTTTAAATATTTATTTATTTATTGCATAGACTAGCTTATTTGGATGTCCTCGCTAGTTGTGACGATAGGTGTAAACGTGGTGTTTAGACCTAGAGTTATCCCTGATTTGCTCTTAACCCCACGGAGGATGGTAGCCGCGAGTACGTGTGACAGGCGTACCGGTCTCTGTAATCCACCACGTCCGGGTTCATGTCTGTAGGGCTTTCAATAGCAGGCGGATTCCCAAAGTAGTTGAACCTAATTCTCGGGTTGCTGCTTTGGCACGTTTGTGCCCCGAAATAGATAATAGAGAAAGGACCATACCAAGTTGCCCAGCTGTATAGCTCCTTGACATTAGATTACCTGGCCAGAAGACCTTTTTATTTATTGTTGCGCTCTTGCTCCCCTGTGCCACCTTGATCGGATAATTTATCTAGGATAGAGTTGTTAGTACACTGTTCGTTCCCTGTGGATTCGATACCCTAGGAATACTCCTTGTGGTGAAAGCTACACCGGTATCCGTACGCTTGCGGATTAATTTCTGTTAGGCCTTAGGACTGCCAACAAGCTTTCTGGCGCCGTTGCCGGGGAACGGTAAGCTGTGCTAAAACTCGAACCTAGAGTCGTCCGTTTTAGGTTTTTACTTTCTTTTCTTTTTGTATTTTGTTTTGTTTTTCTTTTCTTTTGTTTTTATCACACCATGGATGCATCGTCGATCTTCGACGCCTCTGCTCTGAAAGGAGCACTATTGGAGCCTCCACCAGCTTCCAAACCAATCACGGCTTCAAGCTATGAGTTTCGACCAGAGCTGATTGCATTGGTAAAAGGATCTGTGTTCCATAGGGAAGATCATGAAAATCCGTACACACATATACGCCACTTCGAAAGACTCTGCTCCACAATGGTGACATCAGGTGTCCCGCAAGACAGTTTTAAATGGATATTATTTCCATTCTCCTTCACTGGTGAAGCAGAACTCTGGTATGACAGGCATGTGACTGAAGCAAATGGAGACTGGATTACCCTTAGGAAGCTCTTTTGCCTCAAATATTTCCCTCTCTACAAAGTCATTGCTCTTCGCAAGAAGATCATTGCCTTTGAGCAGGGCAGTAATGAGTCATTAGGAGCTGCCTGGGACCGCTTCCTGACTTACACTCACCAAGGGCCAGATCTGGGAATTCCATCTCTGATCCTCCTTCAACACTTTGCAGCAGGACTTACTCTGAATGGTCGTAACTTCTTGGATACAGCCTCAGGAGGATCCTTCCTACACATGACAGCTAACGAAGGGTTCAAAGTTCTTGGAAAGATCCTCAGTAACCTGGACTCCTATGAAGCATGTGCCCCTGAAAAGCCAAAAGAAGAGACACATGCCATAGTTGAGGTACCTTCAGCCAGCCCACCAGAGGAAAAGAAGGAAGAATGTGCAGTGCAACCCCAAACAGAACCTCCTCCACCACAGCCAGCTCCAGCGGCAGCACAAGATTTATTCTATGTCTGCCCGTCGAATCCGACATTATTTCAAGACAGCCAAGTTCTCTCCGAAGGTCAGAAACAAGTTGACTCCACACTCCCTCTCCTGCCATATGAAGAGGAGGTAGACCTGTCCAGGTTTGGAGACACAAGATTCTACCCTGCGGAGAAGAATTGTCATGTCGACAAGACTGAACTTGATGAGCCAGATTTGGAGGATAAAGCAAAGCAAGAAGAAAGGCTACAACAATTGTCTGCTATCTTCAGCGAGGATTGGCTCCAAGAGACTGAATGATCAGGCGAAGTGGTCAAGATAGATCCAGAGCCTGATAGCATTCTAGTCACATGTAAGCAAGTGCAGCAGATTAAGGCCAGCTACGACTTGAAAGCCAAGATAAATATTCTGTCTAGGCAGCAGGCCCAAATGCTAACAGTTGTACCGTTCAGCCTGATTCCATCAAACAAAAGGCTGATTTACCAGAACAAATGCTATCAAGCTGAAGGCATTTGGCAAGGATTGGAGGTAGAAGTGAATGGGCAAACCTTGCTCATGAACTTCCACGTTTCGAGATACCTGACCAAAGCCTCTTTCTAATTGGGACCCCAATTGCACCCCTCACGAGGATGAAAAGTGCACAAGAAGAATTGGATGTGCCAATGGGAAAGAAAAGCTTCTCCATCGACTTCAGACGTGCTCTTAACACAAAGGTGGAAGCACAATCTGAAGAGGTGAGTGAATACACGGCCATAGAGGAAGCTGCAGCCGTCAAATTCTTAGAAGCTTCACAGCATGATATCGAGGAAGACGTACCGTACTTCAATGAAGACGAAGACCCTTCCCCATTTGTTCCACTAAACAGGCAAGAAGAGACAGCTCCAACACCCGTAGAGCTCAAGCCGCTGCCTCCTGGTCTCAAGTACAGTTTCCTCTTTCAAGATCAAGGGACGCCTGTCATCATCAGTGACAAGCTATCCAAGACGGAAGAGAAGGAACTAGTAGCCGTGCTAGAGAAATATCGATCAGTGATAGGCTACTCACTGGCAGACCTCAAGGGAATCAGCCCAGAATTCTGCACACATCGGATCCCAATGGAGCCTGACTATAAGCCCGTTCGTGAGCACCAACGACGTCTGAACAATGCTATGAGAGAAGTAGTAAAAGAAATTTTGAAGCTTCTCAAGGCAGGGATTATCTACCCCGTTCAAGACAGTCAATGGGTCAGCCCGGTTCAGGTAGTGCCAAAGAAGGGAGGGATGACCGTTGTGAAGAACGAAAGAATGAGCTGATCCCTCAGCGTACAGTGACAGGATGGAGGATGTGCATCGATTACAGGAAGCTTAACAAAGCGACCAGGAAATATCACTACCCACTCCCGTTCATTGACGAGATGCTCGAACGGTTGGCGAAGCACTCATTCTTCTGCTTCCTCGACGGTTATTCAGGGTACCATCAAATACCTATCCACCCTGATGACCAAGACAAGACCACCTTCACATGTCCATATGGCACCTTCGCCTACCGTCGGATGTCGTTCGGATTGTGCAACGCACCAGCCTCATTCCACATGTGCATGATGGCCATCTTCTCCGACTTGGTCGAGAAGATAATGGAAGTATTTATGGATGATTTCTCAGTCTATGGGGAAACATTCGGGCGATGCCTCCAGAATCTCGAGAAGGTACTCCAGAAATGCAAAGAGGCGGATTTGGTTTTGAATTGGGAGAAATGTCACTTTATGGTGACAGAGGGAATTGTCCTAGGACATAAGGTCTCTGCCCGAGGGATTGAAGTCGACAAGGCCAAAGTTGAGGTAATTGAGTCACTTCCACCCCCGAGGAACATAAAGGGATCCGCAGCTTCTTGGACATGCCGGTTTTTATAGAAGATTCATCAAGGACTTCACCAAGAAGGCTCGACCTCTCACCAGTCTTTTGGCTAAGGATGCACCTTTTGTCTTCGACAGCAAGTGCATGGAGGCATTCAATGAACTGAAGCAAGCTTTGATAACAGCCCCCATTATCCAGCCGCCCGATTGGTCACTCCCATTCGAAATGATGTGTGATGCAAGCGACTATGCCGTAGGGGCAGTGTTGGGGCAAACCAAGGATAAGAAGCATCACGCCATAGCCTATGCTAGTAAGACTCTCACTGGGCCACAACTCAACTATGCAACCACTGAGAAAGAACTACTAGCTGTAGTCTATGCCATCGACAAGTTCAGATCGTATTTAGTGGGAGCAAAGGTGATAATATACACAGATCATGCAGCTCTCAAGTACCTTCTGACTAAGAAAGATGCAAAGCCACGCCTTATCCGTTGGATCCTCCTCCTTCAAGAATTTGATCTAGAAATCAAAGACAGGAAAGGAATAGAGAACACAGTGGCAGACCATCTCTCACGACTGCAGACGGAAGACCCCAACGGGTTGCCCATCAACGACTATGTGAGAGATGACATGTTACTTAAGGTAACAAGCACCGATCCTTGGTATGCGAATATCGTCAACTATATCGTAGCAGGATACATACCACCAGGGGAGGACAAGAAGAAGATCATCAGGGACAGCAAATTTTACCTCTGGGACGATCCATATCTATACAAAGTCTGCACCGATGGTCTACTAAGAAGATGCGTACCCGCCTGCGAAGCGATGCAAATCATTGACAAATGTCATTCATCAGCCTTCGTCGGTCACTATGGAGCATTTCGTACTAGTGCTAAGGTATGGCAAAGTGGTTTCTACTGGCCAACCATGTACAAGGACACGAGGGAATATGTGAGAAGATGTTCACGCTGTCAGAAAGTGGGAGGAATCAATGCCCGTGATGCTATGCCCTTAACCAACAATCTTCAGATCGACATCTTTGATGTTTGGGGCATAGACTTCATGGGGCCCTTCCCTAACTCTGAAGGGTATGAGTATATACTTGTGGCAGTGGATTATGTCTCAAAGTGGGTGGAAGCTATGCCATGCCGGAATGCTGACTCCACACACTCCAAGAAAATGCTCCAAGAAGTCATCTTCCCAAGATTCGGCACACCCAAAGTATTAATAAGTGATGGGGGTTCACATTTTATTGACAAGACCTTCAGAAAAATGTTGCAATCACTCGGCATCGAGCATAGAGTAGCAACTCCCTATCACCCACAGACAAGCGGTCAAGCGGAGACGTCCAACAAACAAATCAAGAACATTCTCCAGAAGACCGTCAATCAAATGGGCAAGAATTGGAAGCCAAAGCTGTATGAAGCACTGTGGGCTTACAGAACAGCATACAACACTCCAATAGGCATGACCCCATACCAGCTAGTATATGGGAAAACATGCCATTTGCCCGTCGAGCTCGAATTCAAGGCGTACTGGGCGATCAAGAAATGGAACATGGATTTGGACCAAGCCCAGATTAAGCGACAAATACAAATCGCCGAGCTCGAAGAATGGAGGGAGAAGGCGTACCACAGCTCCAAGCTCTACAAGGAGAGGACGAAGAGGTGGCACGACAAGCGCATCCGGGAGAAGCACTTCACGCCAGGCGATAAGGTACTCATGTTTAACTCCCGCGTTAAATTATTTGGTCATGGTAAATTAAAAAGTAAGTGGGATGGCCCCTACACCGTCGTAGAAACATCCAACCATGGGGCCGTCACTCTCCAAAGTGATGATGGGGAGCACTTTAAAGTAAATGGCCAGCGCTTGAAAATCTTTCTAGAACCCTCCATGCCTGAACTCGAGGAAGTAGATGTTCTCGAGTTCGTTCCGACTTAAAGGTCCATCATCTACGGTCTAGCCCCGACCTTAACCGAGCCTTGTTTTTATTTGTTTTCACCGTTTTGTTTTCTTTAGGAATAAAATAAAATAAAAAGATTTGCCAAAGATAATGCCAAACAAAATTCCTTTCACATCATCGGTTTTATGACAACTTTATTTCGCAACCTCTCCTTGCTCACAAAAATTTTATTAAGGATGCTCTTGTCTTTTTTGTTGTGAGGTTTGATATATGTGTAAATCTTGACCTCTATCTTCTCATGATTTTCTCGGGAATCTTACTTTGCCTCTCAAACTGATTGTCACAAATTCTCCTGAAAAGCCTATTAGAGCCAAATACAGTTAGATTTTATAACTCCTCAAAAGCTAATCTTTTTGCGTTGAGTTTGATTAGGGCTTAACTCTCCAAAGTTGCATGCACTCCTCAGAACCTCAGTCATACAACATATCCATATGCAAGCGTCCCCTCCACTGTATGGCATAAAACATTCCCTGATCAATTCCATCAAAAAAAATTATCTATATGCTCATTGCCCCAAAATCAAAGATGAAAGGAGCCCTTCTTTGCCTCAAGTATCATGGGAACCCCTCTTCTCAAAAAAAAAAGAGAGAGAGAAAGTTCCCCCTCAAAAAAAAGCGAAGAGGTAGAATGGCCACTTTATTTATTCTGGGCAAAGCATAAAGAAAAATTCAGCCATAAAGAGTGAGTCATCATGTCGGTACCATATGCATCATCTTTTTCTTGACTGAGTTTGAGGATGTGCAACGCACTTTCTAGAATTATTCCTTAATTTTACAATATCTGCAAAAGATTATGCTCTCCTTACCGAACTCCAGATATAAGCCATATCAGAAAATAAGGAAAGCATTCTGTTTTGAGAGAGGACAGGTTTTTCCACCACTCTGAGTGACTCAGAATTTGAGAATTTTTGTGACATGATGGGAGAAGGGAAGAGTTTGGAAACCCGAGGGATCTTTGGGATTGAGAAGGGTCTTTGATTTTTCGCTATTCAACCTTTCAACTTCTCAAGACAATGAGTTTCAGCCACTTCTACATAGTGAACCTGAGGAAATTGTTGAGATATCATTGTCTTATCACCTTGATGATGTCTTTTTCTTTGGTTCAATCTTTTTGCTCGGGACGAGCAAAGATCTAAGTCTGGGGGGGATGTTGGCGGTGCTTATCACTCAAATTTTACCGCCAACACCATTCAATAAAAGCCATCAAACAAGGATAAAACGAACATTCTTTTATGTTAATGGCTCTCCACGAGTTTTGTTGGAGTATTTGAATGCAGGGAGCGATATGGACCAAAATGACAGGAAATGGGGGCCAAAGCCCACCGGCCGGCCCAACCATAGGCCGGCCGGCCCACTCAGGCTCCCGCTGAAGTCCATCTTCCTTCCAGAGGCCTTTTGCAGCTTCCCCACGTGGAATTCAAGGCCCAGCCCAACAAGGAACAACCGTCATTCTAGAACATGGGCTTTTGGGCCTAAACTTGAAGGCCACTCCAATTCTGCCGCCCCCATCAAGTAGCCGACCTCCAAACCGTCATCAGGAGCGAATCTGAGACGTCCACGCAAAAGATGGTGGCAAACAGCCATAATCAATGGCCGGCCGGCCACCCTACTAGGCCGGCCGGCCTACCTTTGCGCCACCGCCACTCCATCTTCGGCTACAAGATGCACACCGACATGAGGACCCTATAAATACCCCCGGCTAGCTTCAGAGCAACTCGCACCTGGAGATACACTTGAGTTAGTCATTAGTGAGTAGCGAAGCGCTGCTGGTAGTGAGTGAGTGAGTGAGAGGCTAGGAGAGTGAGTAGTCCCGGAATGCCGGGACTCTACTTCTTCGGCGCCTCGGGTATGCTCCTCGCCTGGGAGTAGTCGTTCGAGTCTTCCAGGCCGGGTAACATGTAAGGGGATTATCGATCGGGCAATAAAGTATGGTATTCTTCTCTATTTATTAATGGGTTTCAGGTATGCTTTAAATATTTATTTATTTATTGCATAGACTAGCTTATTTGGATGTCCTCGCTAGTTGTGACGATAGGTGTAAACGTAGTGTTTAGACCTAGAGTTATCCCTGATTTGCTCTTAACCCCACGGAGGATGGTAGCCGCGAGTACGTGTGACAGGCGTACCGGTCTCTGTAATCCACCACATTCGGGTTCAAGTCTGTAGGGCTTTCAATAGCAGGCGGATTCCCAAAGTAGTTGAACCTAATTCTCGGGTTGCTGCTTTGGCACGTTTGTGCCCCGAAATAGATAATAGAGAAAGGACCATACCAAGTTGCCCAGCTGTATAGCTCCTTGACATTAGATTACCTGGCCAGAAGACCTTTTTATTTATTGTTGCGCTCTTGCTCCCCTGTGCCACCTTGATCGGATAATTTATCTAGGATAGAGTTGTTAGTATACTGTTCGTTCCCTGTGGATTCGATACCCTAGGAATACTCCTTGTGGTGAAAGCTACACCGGTATCCGTACGCTTGCGGATTAATTTCTGTTAGGCCTTAGGACTGCCAACAACCTCGAGGCTCTCGATCGTATCGCATGGGAGGTGACAAGTTCCGGTGTCTCTCTAAGGACTCCCATTGGTACTCTTGATGTGAATCTCGCAAAGGCAAATGCTAAAGCTAAAAATGCCTTGTTTGAAGCTATCACTAAAGAGGTCTTTGCTCGAGTCAAGTCCGCGGGTACCGCTCATGAAGTATGGACACAAATTCAACAAATTCATGAGGGTTCCACGGATGTGAAAGAGGAAAGATACTATGTGCTAAAGAACAAATATGATGATTTTTGCCATGTCTTCAAATGAGCTAATCAATGACACTTACTCTCGCTTGAATGTGCTTGTAGAGTAAGCTTGAGAGAGGCTCAAACTTGACCTTGAGTAGGTTTTCTTTATGCGTTGTCTTAACTTTGCTTGCATATCACATGGCATGTTTAAATTCCTCTTGCATTTGTATGATATGCTTGTCTCATGCATTGCATATAGGAAATCACAAAGAGTTGTCACACTATGAGGAAGTGCTTCATTCGTAATATGAACTCACATCTCATAGAAGTGTGACGAAAGAAAAGATTTGCGCTTCATGCCCATTGAGTCTTGCTAGATGATCCTCAAGGTTAAATCTACTTGCACAGATCATTAGCAAAGGGCTCATACATACCCCTCCTTTGGTTTTATCTCTTTTGGCTCTTATTGGATGCTTCTTATTTGCCGATTGAAAAATTACTATAAGCCTATGCGCAACCTATATTGGTCTATTTTTAAAGGAGTGTTTGAGAGTTCCCTTTCTAGTCCATGTTTGGTGTTTATTTAGTTCTTGTGTGAGAAACTTGGACCTAGAAGGAAATTCCTTGAAAATCAGCTTTTCTGGACTGAACCGTACAATACGGTCATAGGGACCGTACAATACGGTGTGCTTTTGCACGAGATCCTTAAAACCTGAGGCAGAATGAAGACCGGACAATACGGTCTCTATAGAGTAACTGCCAGGGTTAAAGAAGACCGTACAATACGATCCCTACGACCGTACAATACGGTCTGGTTGAGTTCATCGCGAGAATGATTCCAATCTCATCCGTTGGTTCCGTTTTGGATCGATCTGGGCCATCCGTTCAAAATTAGACCTACCTAACGGATCAATCCGTGTTACTGTGCATCACCTCCACATTACGCCGCCGCTCATCGCACCATGCTCCCGCCACCACCTCGCCTCCCGCGCGCGCGCGCCCGTACAAACCAACCGCCGCCGACCAAGCCTCCGCCGTCGCGCTCGCCGCCGACGAGCACCAGCACCACCGCGCGCCGCGCTTCTCCCCACGCACACGCGCCAGCACCCGCGCCTGCGCAACCCTAGCTCCACCGCGCCGAGCCACCGTCGTTTCGCCTGCCCGCGCACCGCCGTCGCCGGAGACGAGGTCGTCGACCTCGCCGACGACAAGCACCGCGAAGGGGAGCTGCACCACCCGCGCGTGCCACCAAGCTGCTGCTTTTTCCCTTCGCGCGCGATTGCTCCCTCACGGCGCTTCACCGGACCCGAGCTGCTCCATCTCCGACGATGGACGTCGTTTGATTGCTCCGGTGAGCTTCTGTTTTCACTAATTGCACAGTAGCTGGTTCAATTCCATGTCCTATCTAGGGTTTGAGCCTATCTACCTTCATCGTTTAAGATCCCTAGAAAATCATCCAAAATTCGATCTTTTGTTGCGATTTGCTATGTACTGTTCAATTGCCACGCAATCTAGGTCGATTTGGTCAGCATGTCTTAGTGTTCGAGTTGTATACTTCATTTATCTATGACATGTTGATCACTTTGTGTCGATATCATTTCCATACAAAATTCACCTAGCTCGACACTTAGCATATTCCTCGGATTAGTGGTACATTGTGTCTATTGCATATGATCTATGTACACTAGTCGATCGCCACTCATAATCGACAATGCCGTAGTTCCCCATTGCATATTTGCCGGCATTGTGTCCTTCTCCTCTGCGCTAGGACTTCATCTAGATTTACGCGCTTACCTACGATTCTTGCTTGTAGATTATAGTAGGTTATTCTATACTCATATACCCTGTCTATTCCTACCGTGCAGTGGCAGTTGTCAGCAGGCAGTGGGCAGTTGACAGCAGAGCAGAGACAGTGGACGGATTGAGGGCCAACCCCTTAGTCCTATCTTTGGCAGTCAGCCGTCAGTGGACGGGTTGGTGAGCCAAGCTCACTCGCCCTATCTTGTCTGCAGGCCAGTCAGCAGAGATGGCAGGTGGCAGAGGCAGAGGCAGAGGCAGAGGTGACAGAGACAAGGGCAAGGCCAAGGCTCCAGATCCACAGCCCAAGAAGAAGAAGCAGAGGACAGGTGATCCAGAGTGGGATCGGGCCCTCAGGGCAGCTGAGGTTGACTTACCCACCGGCAGAGACACAGGGTTCCGGATCAGGGACCCACCTGCTGGAGGACAGGGGGAGACTCCGAGGAGGTCTTCCAGGGCCAGAGCCACAGTGCAGCGGACTCCGTCCACCCGCGAGGTTGGTACGTCGAGGACCGCGCAGGAGCAGCAGGCTCAGCCAGAGCCAGAGGAGGAGAGCTCTTCCAGCTCCGGTGACGAGGTCACCGAGGCTGACAGGCAGAGGATGGCCGCGAAGTTCTGTGCTCTCGACAGGACTGCTTCTCTCAGAGACGTGCTTGCTGAGGACGCTCTCAGGCTGCCAGGCCCCGTCCTCAAGAAGTTCAGACGAGTTACTGAGGAGGCTTGGGTACCAGCTAGGAGGGACCCACAGGCAGGAGGTCGCTTCTGGACCTTGCTTCAGCAGAGGATAGCAGCTGGACTGAGGAGCAGACTGCGTACTGGTGGAGCTGATAAGCTCTTCGTCACTCACCAGCACTGCAGCATACAGGCTGCCAGCAGAGGTGCCGGGACAGACTTCACACAGCACTTGACCTATATCCCGGGCCTCGAGGAGATCATCACCACTCAGATGCGTTGGGATTATGATACAGTGATGGATTTCTACGCTTCTCTGTGGATTGCCCCAGATCGGTCTGCTATATGGTTCATGCTCAGAGGGCAGCCCCACAGAGTGACGAGGGAGAACCTCGTAGAGGCCCTAGAGACTGTTCAGCACGAGACTAGGGTGTTTCCACTTGCTCACCCAGGGATGGAGCCTCCCCGCAGACCTCTTGGGGGACACCTACCGTCTGATGAGGATATGAGCATTGCTTTCCCTCCACCTCACCCGGAGAACTTCAGCCGAGCTCACACCAGACTGACACATGAGGGCAGAGTTCTCAGGAGCATTCTTAGCAGGACCATTGTGCCGAGGAGTGGATACAGGGATCAGTTCTCTATACTTTCACAGTGGGTCGTCATGCTGATACTGAGGCACAGAGGCTTTGACTTGGTGGATTTGATACTGAGCCAGATGGAGGACGTCATTGCAGAGAGCATAGCTGCTAGACACTTAGCCTTCGCTCCACTGATTTGCTATATTCTGAGGAGGCTACAGTTGTTGTCTCAGGAGGACTACGATGAGCTGCCCAAGAAGACCACAGCGTACACTCCCTTACCTGCCTCCGACAGACGAGTTGCTACCCGGGAGTCAGCTTCGCAGGGGAGTTCCTCACAGGGCCTAGGAGACACGGCTACCGAGACAGAGCAGCATATCCACACTGGTAGCCAGATGGAGTCCATTCCTGAGGACGTGACTCCGGACTCTAGAGCAGGACCTTCAGGCTCAGCTACAGCTCCAGCTCAGACAGACTCAGTACTTCGTGCAGAGCTTGCAGCTATCCGTAGAGAGCTCCAGAGTCAGCGAGAGGATAGGGAGAGAGATAGACAGATGCTAGACAGTGTAGTACTCACTCAGAGGGAGATGGCTTCTGGCATGTCTTCGTTGTTCACAGGCTTTGAGGCGATTGCACAGACCCTTCGTCTTTTTGGACAGGCACTGCCAGGTCTCCCGTCGTTCCCTCCTATCACTTTCCCAGGTGTGCTGCCACCAGAGACAGTTCAGTTTCAGCAGCTACAGCAGCAGCAGTTTGCTCAGACACAGGCAGGACAGTCATCCAGCCAGGGACAGTATTTCAGCACCTTACTCACGGCTCCCATCTCACCTGCTGGTGCACCTACGGTGGGGCCGTCGACGTCTACGTTCGCTGGTTTGGCAGGAGAGGCAGGACCTTCACACCAGTACCTATCTTCACCTGGTCTCTCCATGACTCCGTCAGCCCTACTAGCTACCACAGCTCCGAGCTTCTCACCGCTTCAGCTGACGAGTCCCTTCTTTGTGTCACCACTGCCAGCTCGTACTCTTGACTTCGACACAGTAGCACAGACCACCTCAGTACAGACAGACTCAGTACTTACAGCTTCACAGGCAGAGGTCGTGACTACTACTAAGACAGCAGCAGTGGAGCAGACAGAGTCTCCCAGGACACCTACACCGCCTCGGGTTGTTGAGCACACAGTGGATCTCACTGATTTCGGGTATACTCGTGCGGAGATAGATGAGGCTCTCGCTACAGGCCAGGATCCACCGGCCAAGGCACCCTCACCTACTGGCAGTTTCACTTGGACCCCCAGTCGCTCACCCTCTCCTTCAGTCCACTCAGCTTCTGACGAAGAGGCAGTCCAGTACGCAGGGCAGCTTGAGCAGACACTCCTTCAGACAGACTCTCCTGGGATAGCTTACAGGCAGCTTGTGCCGTACACACCACTCTTTCAGTCTCAGGAGTCTTTGGGGATGCCGCGGACTTGGACTTGGACACCTCCAGTGCCACCTTCTGAGCAGCAGCAGCAGCCACAGCAGGGCACTTCTTCAGCTCCAGAGCTTTCAGTGACTACTACCACTGCACCTCCTCCAGCCTCCGACGCGTAGGACAGCAGTTTTCTCTTTCCTTCCTTCTCTTTTTGGTCATTGGTGCCAAAGAGGGAGAAAGATAGAGATCTTGTATAGGTCTAGGGGGAGTAGTGCAGTGATCTTGTGTTCAGGGGAGTGTGAGACAGTCTTTTGTCCAGGGGGAGACCATTTGTGACTTCATTTGTATATTCTTTTGGTACTTCGTGGTTCTTGTTGAGCTTGATTTGTTTTTGCTTGTGTTTAGCTCATCAAGAATACACTTGGTTTCTTTTCATACACTTGCTCGTTATCTATATATCTTGTATATTGCTCTGAGTATGTGTATGCTATCCTGGATGCGCTTATTTATATCTATCTTGCCAAGTTTCCTCTTTCTGTGATGATATGTGCACTCACTTGCTTTTGCAGGAATATCTTATAATCTTATCATCACAGAGTTGTGGTCATAGCTCATGCTGTTATTCCATATATATCACCAATGTGCTCTAACTCTATTTTGCAGGTGATACCTTTTTGAGCTATGACTACCTTGTTCTCCGTTTTACTTGTTCTTCATTCATATCCTATCTTATCGATCACTCTTACGCATTCCATTCCTTATCTCTTGATATGTGTTGTCACCAATCACCAAAAAGGGGGAGATTGTAAGCTTCATGACCATTGGAGTTCGGAAACCCCAAATGGTCATGTCAATGGAAGCGTCGTCTCACAACTTTATCTTGTTGACGACTTGGTGATTGGTTGCCTCGACAATCCGGTCGATTGTACGGTCTTCATTGAAGATCCAGACAAAGAAGTGAAGTCTCGGGATGCTGAGAAAATGAAGACCGGACAATGGACCGTATGGTACGGTCAAGGGGACCGGACAGTACGGTCATCAGAGGATTTCCAGACAGAGAAGTTGAAGTTTCTGGAAGTGAAGAGAATGAAGACCGGACAATCGACCGGACGGTACGGTCCTAGGGACCGGACAGTACGGTCTTCATTGGAGATGAAGAAGAAGATGGAGATGCGCCTGGAAATAGAGACCGGACAGTACGGTCTAATGGAGACCGGACAGTACGGTCCTTTGTACGGTCTCTAGTTTCGCAGGGCACTTTTGGGCAACGGCTAGTTTTGGGTTGGTAGCCTATAAATAGTTGGTTGCCCGCCCCTTGAGGGGTCTCTTGGCCATTGTTGGAGTGCAGGAAACTCAGAGGAAGCCAAGAGCAAGGGAGAGAAGCACTTGTGAAGGATTTGGAGTGATCCTAGTGCTTGAGAGAGTAGCAATTGCATCCACTTGATCTCTAGGCTAGTGTGAGCTTGAGAGAGTCACTTCGGTTTGTTACTCTTGGTCTATGGCGAGGCCTAGACCGTTAGGCGTCGGTGTTGAGCTGTCCAAGGAGATTGTGGAAGCTAACACAAGTTTGTACACGGTCTTGGAGCTTCCCGTGCGAAAGAAGCATCACTAGTGGAGCGCCCTTTGGCACGCATCACGTGCGGAGCCTTACCTCCGGAAGAGTACCCGGGATCGAGCCCGGCGGGACGTGCCTGCGACTTCACTCGGAGGGTGAAGTGTGCTCTAGGAGGGATCGCCTTCGAGCGGAGGGACGGGGTCAAGACTCCGGCGGGAGTGACCCAACGTGGAGTAGGGGAAGGCGCCATCCTTCCGAGACCACAGGAAAAATCATGAGCATTCCTATCTTTATCTCCTTTACTTACTAGCATTTACGCTTCCGCATTTACTTCATGTGCTAGTAGAATTGCTTGATAGGGTGTCTCTTTACTACTTGGTAGAATTGCTTGCTAGGGTGTTGCTTGTTGCATAGACTAGATTGTGTGCGCGCTTCGCTTGCTTTTGTTATCACCATATCTAGTCTTGCTAGCTTCACGCCTAAAGTACGTTTGGGAGAAATTGTTGACACACACGATTCACCCCCCCTCCCCCTCTCGGTGCCCTTGATCCTTTCAGGGGTATAACAGTTTCGTTCCACCCTTCCGGCATCGGGCCCCCGTTGAGCACTTGCATCAACTCTGCCGTCAGTTTCTCCCCAACAATATCCCACATGTTCTTGTAGAAAGCCGACGGCATGCCGTCAGGTCCAGGGGCTTTGAGGTCCCCAATCGACTCAAGAGCCTGCTTGATTTCATCGGGTGTGAACTCCTTGAGAAGGGCTAAATTCATCTCCTCCGTTACCCGGGGCTCAACAGCGTTTAGGAGGCGCTGAGAGTCTCCCAGATCAGCATTAGGGGCCACCCTGAAAGGCTACGCAAAGTAGTTGGTCATAAGGACCTGCTTCTCTACTTCATCTTCCGCCCAACCCCCATTCTCCTTTCGTAATTTTCCTATTCTATTTCTCCTCCTCCTCTCCGAGCACGATTGATGGAAGAAATTCGTGTTCCTATCTCCCTTCTCCAGCCAGTTTATATGTGCTCTTTGTTTCCAGTAAAGATCAACCTGCTCCTCTAACCTATCCACTTTAAAACTCAAAACCGCCTCCCTTCCAACCGAGCCATCGCTAATCGGTAACCTCCTGCACGCCTCCAACTCTTTTTTTGCCTTTTTTAGTCTTTTCTCTAACCCCCCCCCCCCCCCCCCCCCCCCAGCACATTTGTATCCCACTCCCTCAAGCAACCCGCCACATCCCTCAGCTTTTCCATCAAGTTTTGCCCCTCTCCACCTCCACCATCCCCCCAAGGATCAGTCACCACTTTCCTGTAATCATCTTCATGCAACCATTTTGCCTCAAATTTAAATCCCGGACTCCGTGAGGGTCGTCTCCCCGCCAATGACTCAGTGACAATGATCACGGGCCTGTGGTCCGAATGGTAAGGATCCCCATTCCGCACACTAACCATCGGGAATTTAGTTCTCCACTGAATATTAGCAACAGCTCTGTCTAGGCGTTCTCGTATGTGTGTGTCTCCCTTTGTCTGCTTGTTCCTCCATGTAAAAACATCCCCCGAGAACCCAAGATCATTAAGCTCACAGTCCTCCAAAGCTCCTTTAAATCTGTCCATATAAACTTGCGCTCGAGGGCGGCCTCCTTCTTTCTCGTGATGAAACAGTATCTCATTAAAATCCCCCGCACAGAGCCATGGAACGGGGTCAGGCTCTTGAGCATACAATTCTCTTAGGCGATCCCAAGTTTTGTACTTGTGCTCCAGCTGCGGTGCCACGTATCATCACTTCCTTCCATCACGGCCAAATCAATATGGTTCTTTGAACAATTTCTCAGAGCCACATCAATCCCACTCCTCCACAACACAGCAATTCCCCCCCCCCCCCCCCCCCCCCCCTTCCTTCACAATCCAGCACCACCATGTTTCCCATTCCAAGTTTGCGTTTGAAAGGTTCCATTCGCTTCTCGTCGAGTTTAGTTTCCGACAAAAAGAGAATGTCTGCTTGCTCGGACTTCTGACAACGCAGAAGCCCCCGAACTGCCGGGGCATTTCCTAGGCCCCGGCAGTTCCATGCCATGATCTTCATTGCTTGCTGCAGGACTGGTTCGCCAGCCCCGCTTTCTTCTTGTTTGAATCTGCTACAGCCCCCTCCGTATCCACCCTCGTCTTCTTTACATGGTCGACATCCATGTGATGATCCTCATCGAGACCGCGCTTCTTTGGGGCCTGCACTTCCCCCTCCTTCTTTGTTCCAGTAGAAGCACGAGCTCTGCGTTTGAAAGTCCCTAGGCCCCTCTTGCTCTCAAGGTTCCCTTCTTTTTGTGTATTTCCTGTTGCCGTTCCCTCCTTTGCGTTCTGGCCCGTCGGAAGGTCGACGTGCATGGCACTGTTCAGCTGGTTTGGCGTCTTCTCCCCACCTCCCCCTTCGAGATCGCTACCCGCCACCGCCTCGGTCTTTTCAGCAATCACTATGGCCTCATCGCCTACTGCAGTTTCTCCGACTCTCATTTCCACGTTTGTTTGTACCACACCCGTCTTGATAGCAGTACTTTCTTGTGGCTTCTCTACATTGCCTACCACATCCAGCTTTTTCTTCGCTGCACTCCCAGCTCTACTCACCACTGTACTAGCACCTTTGATTTTCAATGGGCTAGTAACCTCATCCGGGTCCTTCTCATCTTCCTCCCCCACCTTACTACGTTCCTCCTTCCGCCACGACAGTCCATCACTCCTTGATCGCCCTCCACAGCCATGGCTCCCCGAACTTGTCTGGAGCATGCGCTTGCCAGTGAAGCTTAGTCTCCATGCATGTCCACTGCCACCATCCTTCCCAACCCTGCCAAACTGATCCCCCCCTCCATACCACTTCTTCTCAGGTAGGTAACGCAGTTTGCAGCTGTACAGCTTTTTTTCTCCCTCCTTTAATTTAATATCACAAGCTTTGTCGATATGATCTAGTCTGCCGCATACATAGCAGAAGTCCGGCAAGTATTCATATTCCAAAGGACACCACACCTCCCTCTCCTGCTCCCCTTCTCCAGCCAGCAAAGTGACTCCTCTCATCAGAGGGTTACGGATATCAAACTTGACTTTGATTCTGAGGAACTCACCAACAGCAGTGCCATCTTCCTCCATGTCCATGTCCATGAATGAGCCCACCAGATTACCGATAGCTTCTCCATACTCCCTATTCATCATGCCCAAGGGCATTTTCAGCACCCTCACCCATACTGGTGTGTATATGAATTCAGTCTCATCGATCGTCTTATTTTCATCGTAATCCACCATAATCAGTAGATCCTTGGAGTGCATCCAGGGTCCCTCCTCAAGTGCTTTCCTTTTCCCCGAGGCTTGGAAAAAGGTAAAAAGAAATCTGTTCTCACCCAGATCTTTGCACGCCAGCCCCTTAATTGGGCACCATGGTTTTGCAAGAGCCATCTCAAGATGATCCGTTCGCACTGGTTTGTCAGAGAATACCTTCCCGATCGCCTGAGGGTCAGGGTCCTTCTTCCTCGCCGCCGCCTTCCCACCAATTCTGATGCCTCTCCGTTCTGCCTCCGATAGTTTCATCTTACTCAGCATCCCCACAACGTCCTCCATCGCTGCCCAGTGGAGATCCCACCAGGCGCCGCCACCCAGACCCTAAAACACGACGGCTTACTACAGGCTAGCAGAATTGGGCTGGCTTATATATTTGAAGACCCGATTTTTGACTTCAACTTCGGCCGTGGCATGTAAAATTGAGCCCCTGTTTTGTGGGACCCGTTTGTCATTGGCTGCCATCAATCTTATCCTCTCCCTCCCCTCTCCTCTCTCCCTACAGCGCAGGCGAGTCGCGCCGCCCTCTACCTCTCCCTCTCCCCCGCGCGCCGCCCTCTCCCTCCCCTCTGCATCGCGTGCCGCCCTTTCCCTCACCAGCAGGCGGCACGGCGGGCTAGCGCGGCGTCGATGTGGGCATGGCGGCGGGCGAGCGCGCAGAGGAAGGCGCGGCTGTGGCGGGTGGAGTAAACTGTTCATTGAAATGCACTGTCCTAGTTCCATTGTTTTGAAATTTATTGCATCAGGCAGGTATCTAGACTAAACTTGTAAAGACACCATGTTATAATATTGGAAGAGACCACGTTATAACACTGCCTTCTATTTGAGACCATGTTTGTACTGGTTCTGTTTGGAATGAATTTCGCCATTGACCTTTAACTGCCAACCGTTCCAAGTTATGTTTTACATCACGCTCCGTGCCATGATATTAACCCTGAAAGAAGAATGTACAAATTTTGTTCAGTTGAACAGTAAAAGAAGGTCGGGAATTGCCTCAAAAAAAATGCCTAAAAAAAAGAAGGTCGGGAACAATACTTATGGTAATTAGAAAAGTTTGTCTTGGTCTTAGCTCCAACTAATTAACATATATATTATCAGACGTCGTCTTGATTGTTTGGGGTTATCAATGGTTTTAGTTCAACCATATATATTAAGATGTGGATTATCAGATGTGATTTTTTTTTCTTGATTGTTAGGGAGTATCAATGGTCCGTTTTTTTGTTTGTGGAACGGGTATTAACGGTCTTAGTTCCACCTTATTAAGATGTGTATTATCATACGTGATTTGTTTCTTCTTGAATCTTGATTGTTTGGGAGTAAAAGAAATCACCCTAAACCTTATTAAGATGTGATTTTTAATTGATGTTGGTTAGCTCAAATTTGAACCGGAGATTATGTCATTGTAGAGAAAGAAAACATTTGTTGTTGAGCTGCACATAAGGACGGAGGGAGCGTTGTTTTTCATGAGAAAATCAGTCGGATTTTTTCACAACATTCCGTGTGACTAAACTAAGTTTTGTGCAACTCAATATCTTAGACTTTTGGATAAATTATTTGGTGCATGCAACGAGAGACAAGTCACCTTGCCATGAGCAGTCTGGTCAATGTTAACTGTGGCGCAGGAACGCCCCCATACAAGACCCAGTCAGCTGAGGCTGACAGGCGATAAAAGACTGAGCGGACAGCGGAGCATGCTCGACAACTTGACCGGTGAGATCGTCTCATCCAAGCATCGGTGGATCATTCGTGTGGGTACTGTGGGAGAACAGGATGGTGTAACAGTGGCTCACTGACCCCTGCATACCGAGTCTTCTCCTTTCTCCGCGTCTTCCCTGAGATAACTCCTTACCCTGCCAGGCACCACACGCCACTTTTCGATCTGGTTGTGTTTGCGCAGGCGTCCATCGCCCCTCGCCGGCGCAAACGGAGAAGGGCATGGCGGCGCCTGTCGTGAGCTCTCTCCGACCGACAGCGCGATGAAACAAGACAAATGGAGGTATGCACTTCTGCCTCACAAACATGATTTCTCGATCGATATCAGGGTTTTCACAGCCAGATACTACTATCCATCAGAGCCTGATTTCATCTCGGTGCAGTACGTTCAGCAGTTACCATAACCAAGAATTAGTACCCCCCTCCGTTTTTAATTATATGGCGCTGTTGACTTTTTCGTTAAACTTTGACCGACAATATAGATTTAAATAATTAATTTTTGAACGTGAAATGAATATCATTGGATTAATTATTAAAAGCACTTTAAAGTTAACTTATAAACTTAGCTATTTACATAAATATTTTGAATAAGACGAACGGTCAAACGTAATGAAAAAAGTCAACGGCGTCATATATTAAAAAACGGAGGGAGTACTACTATACTAGCGTCAGATCCATCAAACCCCGGTAGTACACTACAACTGAACTACATGTCACATGCTGTTTTGTTGGCAAGTTGCCGTCCTTAGACTGACTTCAACAGGGAGAGGCAAAGCTATATTTGACTCTCCAATGACACTGTGCCGGACAAAACTCCTCTCCAACAGAGTAGGCAAGCGCCAATGCAAAAATGGCTTTGAGGAGAGAGGAGAGCTAAAAATGAATCTTCTCTCTCCTGCTATGCATCTCAGCGCCGCGCTGCGTGGAGCAAGGCGGCGGGCGACCGCGGGGGGCCGGGTGCCCGCGGTGGCCGCGAGCTGAAGGAGCAGAACCTGGTCATCGCCGTCCAGAGCGGCATCTCCTTCGGCGACTTCGTCCTCGGCATCCTCCCGGCCACGCTCGTCGGGTCCGTCCCGCCTCAAAGAAGATCGATCACCGGCGGCCACGTTTGGACGGAGAGGTGTAGGTGACTAGCAAAACGGATTCATGCGGGAGTATATAAGAGATTGATGTGACCAATTTGATTGAATTCATGGTGAATATTGTCAATTTCATAGATTTGTACCTTGGGGGTGAAAAGAGGAAACTGGCTGTCGAGGAAGAACTAGCTTGGGCGAGCTCCGCCCTTGCCCGGCGCGGCAGAGGAGCACGGCGGGGACGGGAGCGCGGCGGAGGAGCACGGCGGAGGCCGGGGCGCGGCGCGGCAGGCTCGCGGGGCGGCCGGGCAACGACGCGGCGGCAGGGGCGCGGCGGGCTCTCGCGGCGGTGGCTCGCGCGCGGAGGCGGCGCGGCGGCCGGGGAGCTCCGCGGCGCGCATGGCGCGCGGCGGCAGGCCTTCCGAGGCTCGTGTGCGCACGGCGACGGCGCGGCATGCCGGGGCGGGCCTGCGCGTGGCAGGCGGGCCCGCACGGCGGCGACGCAGGGCGGAGCAGGGCGGCGCGTCGGCGTTGAGCTGGACGAGCAGGGTGAGCTTCGGCGATGGCGTGCGCCGGACGAGCAGGGTGAGCTGCGGGCGGCACTCGGCGCGGGGCGGAGCGCGGCGGCGCTCGGCATGGGGCCAGCAAGGCGAGGCGTGCGGCGGCGCTCGGCACGGGCCGAGCAGGGCGCGGCGCTCGGTGGCGCTCGGCGCGGGGCGAGCAGGGCGCGGGGCTCGGCGCTGGGGTCTCGCAGGCACGCGCCGCAGGCGGTGCGCGGTGCGGCAGTGGTGGCACGGCGCGGACGTGAGCTGTGCCGCCTCGACGCGCTCTTCTCCGGCGAGTCCGGCATACTGGCTGATGTTGGGAGAGGACGAGAACGAAAGGTTGTTGTGGTTGGCTCTCCTTGTTGGAGACGCTGAGTTTCGAACGAAAGGCAAGTCACTATTCAGGCCAGGCAAAAGGGAGTTTGCATGTCCAAATTGGATGTCCTTGTAGGAGTCAGTCTTAGTCTAGGAAATCTGGCCTTTAGATAAGTACTAATAAAAACCAAAGGATATATGGTGATTGTTTGACAGGGTGAGCAATGGCCTTTAGATAAGTACTCATAAAAAGCCTTTAGATAAGTACTCATAAAAACCAAAGGATCTGGCCTTTAGAAAAGTACTAAAAGTCAACTAAAAAAGAATAATGAGAGTAACATCTGTACCTGTTGCTCCTATCAGAGTTAGTTGGCATGGATCTATGGTGACTGCATTACAAACTTTTGTGGTAATTAATCTTACATTATTTTAAAATGAATTCTGAATTTTGATACTTCATTACTATAGGTACCACACAAGATTATATAGTTACCACACAAGATTAGTCAAGTGCTTTATCGGGAAGCCAAGATTAAGTGTCAGCTGCAAAAAGATGGAGAAAGTCTTGATGAGTGCTTCTACAGGGGTGTTGAACTCCCTTTTGGGCAAGCTAACCGACCTAATGGGTCAGGAGTACGCCAAGATAAAAGGCTTGCGGAAAGAAGTGAAGTTCATAAGTGATGAGCTTAGCAGCATGAATGATCTTCTAGAGAGGATAGCAGATGTGGAGGAGCTAGATCAGCAAACAAGGGGCTGGAGAAACCAAGTGAGGGAGATGGCATATGACATGGAGGACATCATTGATGACTTCACGCACTATGACATTGGAATCAAACTGGAGATACTGGGTTTATCAAGAAGACTATTCGACGTCTCAAGGCTTTGAGAGCCAAACATCGTATTGCTGGGCAGATCGAAGAGATCAAGACACTTGTGCGTGAGACAAGCGAACGCCGGGAAAGGTATAAGCTTGATGAATGGATCCCCACGCTAAGCCATGTGGCCATCGACCAGCGAATTGTTGCGCTCTATGAGAAGGCAGCTAATCTTGTGGGCATGGAGGAGCCAATGAACGAGCTTGTCAACTGCTTGATGGATGAGGAACAGCTGTTAAAGGTGGTCTCAATTGTGGGATTCGGAGGTTTAGGCAAGACAACTCTGGCTAACCAGGTGTACAATAAGCTCGGTGCAGAATTTCAATGCAAAGCATTCATATCAGTATCACAAAATCCAGACATTACAATACTTCTTAGCAGTTTACTATCACAACTTCAACATCATAGACAGCCATCTTTTTACAATTATGAGTTGCATGTTCTTCTTAACACCATCAGACAAGAGTTACAAGATAAGAGGTACTTGTTTGAGCTCTATGCACTGCCTCCTCTATATTATTTATAATTGGCATAATGCTTCCTTCATTTGTGGGTTTGACAATTTTCCACCAAAAGTATTTCTTTTTAGGTAATGATCTTCAATATACATGATCCAGGCTGTTTATTGAGTAAATTAAATTTCGCTCACTGGTGTCTGAAATCATTCAAAATTCCACTATCACCACTCGACTTTGTTGAATTACTTGGCAGGTACCTCATCATAATTGATGATATATGGGATGTAAAAGCATGGGATGTTATCAAATGTGCTTTCCCGGAAAATCATCGTGGTAGTAGACTAATAGTGACCACAAGAATCCTGAGTGTAGCCAATGCTTGTTGCTCCAATTGCAATCACACGTTTTCAACATGAAACCTCTTGGTGACGAAGACTCGAGAACACTGTTTTTTGGTAGGATATTTGGCTCTGAAGAAGCTTGCTCCCCAAAATATAAAGAATTTTCTGTTGAAATTCTAAAGAAGTGTGGCGGTCTGCCTCTGGCTATTATCAGTATAGCTAGTCTTTTAGCCAGTGAAGGTAACAAGATGAAAATTTGGGAACTCGTGCGGCACTCTCTGCGTTCCATGTCTGGAGCGAATCTGAACTTACAAGGAATGAGAGAAATCTTGAACCTGAGCTATAGAAATCTCCCTAGCCATCTCAAGACATGCTTGTTGTATCTTGGCATGTACCCAGAAGACTACACTATACGGAAGTCTAAGTTATTACGTCGATGGATAGCTGAAGGTTTTGTTACAAAATCAAATGGTGAAGATGTGTGGGAGGATGCAAGCAGATGTTTCAATGAGCTTGTCAACAGGAGCCTTGTTCAACCTTTGTATATTGACGATGATGGATCAGTGAGAAGGTGCAAAGTACATGACATGATGCTTGATCTGATCTTGTGCAAGTCTGCAGAGGAGAATTTCATCACTGTTGTATATGATCAATCAGGTATTACAGGACAGCATCTGAAGGCACGTCGACTGTCTCTCTGCGGAATCGGTGAACAGATCGCACAATATTGGCAGGAGACATCGCTTTGTTGCCAAAAAATATCAGCTTGTCACAACTCCGGACATTTGCAATTCATCAAGAAGTGAAGTATATACCTCCTTTGTCAGAGTTCAAGTTTCTCCGGGTTCTGGAAGTTTCTATTTATCCCGGTGGCGCCACTGAGAATATAAAAGTCGATCTGACTGAGTTGTGTAAACTGCATTTGCTACGATACATAAAGATCAGAGGTTGTCATTCATGTCAGCTGCCTACGCAAATGAGAGGGCTGCAGCATATAGAAACATATGACACAGATGGGGACAGGATCCCATCAGATATTGTTCATCTGCCGTGCTTGTCATATCTGAGAGCTGGAGAGGGGCAAAAGAGCTGCCTGATGGGATCAGCAACATGAAATCCCTACGTTACCTCTGGAAATTTGATTTGCGTGATAACTCAAAAGAAAGTATCAGGGGGCTTGGAGAGCTGACCAATCTGAGGTTCCTGAAACTGACAAATAATAATTGGAGTGATGAGCAGGGAACTCATGAACTACTCTTCTCCTCACTTGGAAAACTTTGCAAACTCAAGCACCGGGCAGTGGAACATGTTGTGGGTGGCCACAGGTTCGATGGCTTGAGCATCTTGTCGCCCTGCCTTGAGACGCTCCATCTGACATCGTGCTGGTTCTCCCGGGTCCCTAACTGGATGTCAGGGCTCCGTAATCTCTGCGAGCTATCAATCGGCGTCGGTAACTTGCATGAAAATGATGCCCTTGCTAGTCTTGCAGAGCTGCCTAGCCTTTTTGATCTCACACTTTATATTGGCTCCACGGAAGAAATGATTGTTATCTACCCATCAGCATTCCCAGTTCTCAAGTCCTTCGCATTGTACGGCCAGGAGCTGTAGTTCATACACACATCTGACCTTCCAGGTCGGGCAATGCCTAAGCTACGGAGGCTCCATCTGGACTGCAGTGTGCATGGATGGAACAAACTTCAGGCCTTGCCTATGGGGACTGAGAACTTGTCGACCCCGAAGGGATCAGCCTCTCTATCGAGTGCGATATCGATGTTCAGAGTCAGAGAGGGAAGAAGTGGAATCCGCTCTCAGGAGTGCTGCAAGCTCGCTTCCCAGCAGTCCTCCGGTTTCTGTTCACTGGGACGACTATGATTTTGAGTTTTGGGGAAAATCAGAGTTATGCTGGGCCATGGACATTCATGGCATATAGCTAGAATGTGAGGTGATTACCAGCCTTTCCCGTCCTCCTGCCCCGCTTGGGGAGACCATTCTCTGTGTACGCTGGTTATTTTCATTTCTACTTGTATTGAAATTGAGCTGAAGATTGTTTGTAATGCTCTGCAAAATAAGCAACAGACATTTTCTTTCCACCTAGCTAATTTTAGTTTTTATAGTCTATATGGCAAGTCCTTGGTTTGATTCCAGGAACCATAGTGTGACGCGCGCACATCTCACACACGTGCCATACATTTACTGGCGGGTCATGGAGCTAAGGATACACTTATTTTTTCCCTCATCCTTTCCATTTTCCGACAACTTTCAACTTCAGTGTTGGCATTGTCCACTGCATCCAACCTTCAAAACCACATTCAAATGTCTGTTGCTTATTTTGCCTACTATACATACACAACACGGGTAACAAAGCAAGCAACTCACAAAAGCTTCAATTATGTCAAATGAATCCCTTTCAGCATCATTTGACTAACTACAGTACTGAAAGATTATTGAATATACAAAGGTTATATTCATCTGGGAAAAACTACACGAGATCAGAGTCACTATTCCCTTATGATCAGCCACAACCGCGACAAAAAGGGGGTGAAATGAGCTAATATGCGAGAATTCCCTAACGTACAATATGCCCGTAATGATTGTTGTAACCACAATGCAGAACTGAAACTATTCAATATCAAATCCCTTCTCTTGGAGCTCCTGTATAACCTCGTTCCTCATGCGAAGCCATAGCTTTTGTGCTTCCTGCTCAAACTTTTTCGACTGCAACTGCTTCTGCATGTTGTCAGAATCCATGTTGGCCATCAGCAAAACCCTTTGGTCCAATGGTGGTGCCAAGAGGCCTCCACTTTTATAAACTCCTCAACTGCCTCTTCATCACCTGGGTACGGGAACTCCCTGCGCTCATAAGGTGTGCCATTTCTTTTTCTTCCTGCAAAATGCCATCATCTTAGAGCTTTATAAAAGGATGCTCCACAGCAACCACCCATGATACATAATTCAGGGAAGGGGAGATTATCCTATATTCGTACATGATTCTTATAAACAATAATTTTTGGCATTAATATTCAGGGCTATATTTTCTGCAGTGCATAAACCCAAAAAGTTTCAGGCCCGGCATTACACAAATTTAGTAACAGATGAAGATATCAGGAATTTGTTGAATCCCACCTTAGCCTAGCGCGTTGGAATCTTCTGAATGAAGAAATCAAACAACATCCTATGCTTGTTCACTCCAATCTGTGTTTCATCATTACGGAAAGGAGTCTCTGACGAGGTTTTGCTCTATGAATCAAGCCCAATTCCGATATGTTTTCTATTTTTGCGGTTATAAGTAGCCCTTGAGTTTTCTTGTCATGGTGCTGGTGCCTCTTATGGTCACATACTAGCCGTTAATCCCAGCTAGTGAGAATGGCATGCATGTTCTAAAAACTCTCTTCTGCTATGATAAATGGCAGGGCTCGAACCAAATTTTTCGGGGTAAAAGGAAAGGAAAGCGTACTATAAAGATAACATCAACAGGGCAGGACATGCCTCCAAAAATCTTAAAATGCAATTCACTAATGTAGCATTTAGTACAGTGATGCTCTTCATTTAGGCAGATATGTCAAGCCCAAGTCTTGAATATTACATGGTTAGAACATATAGAATTGTTAGAACTGACTGCGAATGTATGAAACAAGTTTAATGGTTTATTTGTACTTTGAACAGAAGCTAACTCTGATAAGACCCCACACAACTGCTTTTGCCACAGATGGGGCAAGATGTCTGATATACTTTGTTTACTTCCAGATCAAGATTGTGAAGCGTATGGTGATAATGGTCCTAAAGTTTCAGGGTCTAGGTCCACTTTTCGGATCACTCAATTTAATCCATCACATCATTTTCAAAATGATGGTGGGGGAGGTTGATGCTTTTGTCCAAATATAAATAAGCAATCTGAAAGAAGAATGTTTATGATTTAATTCAACATAGCAGCCTAGCCTTAGTCCATGGCCCATTAACATATTCCATATAGGCCCTTCGGTTTTCTAATGGATGACGTTAGAACAACTTTCTTTATTAAAAAAATGAACCACAAAAGTTGTCCTAAATCATCAATAAATAAATAAAACAGAGGTCATTCATAGTGAGACTTTTCTCATTCTCATGTCTGAACAAAAGTAATTTTGCAGGTAGAGGACATATGAAATAATGTCAATGAAGCTCAATAAGGGCATTATGTGTTAGCAAAAGTTGTTACAAACTGATGACGCCACTGAAGCTCAACGAACTGCTTCAAATTCTCACATAGTTTGGACCATTTACTTCTCACGATTCAACCATATGCAATATGCATAATTACAGACTACAGAAGCTTCCAATAGAAGACGGAAACGTACAGCAACAAATGCAGAACCTGTTACCTAGTCCGATTCCAGCAAAGGCAAATAAACATTACATTATCACAGTACACAACGCAAGGAGCAAAAAAAAACGACGGGGGGACCAGTGAGGGCCATCCCTACCTTGGGGCGGGGCTTGAGCGTCCACCAGCCAAGCGGGGACGTCTCGTTCCAGAGCAGGCGACGCCGAAGAGGGTGTAGGTGCAGAGCATGGCCTTGCCCATCTGCTTGAAGAAGTAGGCATCCTCCTTCTCGAATCCCAGCCGCCTGCCAATCCGCCACACAAGTACAAGGAAACATCATGAACCCCGTAGGCAAGGCAACGAGAGGGAAGCCAGGTATCAAGCGAAGGGAGCTGCTCACTTAAGGAGCCTCCCGGCCTGCGGGAAGTCTGCGCACGCATCGCGGCGACCTGTGGGAGAGGAAGAAGATAGGACGGTGAGCACGAGTCCACGCGGCATTCCGTCGAACACGACGCGGGCGGAGCGGCGGAGGGAGTGAGAGGTGTAGGGATCACATGGTTTCTTACCTTGGGGAGCGCGTTTGTGATGGAGGGGGGAGGAGAAGGCCAGAGGGCGCGGCGACAGCGCGCC